>PVKM010035424.1:0-15178 GCA_004027735.1 Carollia perspicillata | reverse complement strand
AAGTGAATCTACCATGGGATGTGCTCTCCCACCAGCCCTGACTTTTCCCAGGGCCCTAGACAATCCTGGTGGGGAGGCCTCACCTTTCTCATTGCTTCCTACGGGCCATGAACACATTCAATGTGGTGATGAGAATGCTGCTCGAGAAATCACAAGAGCAGTTTCCATAGAGAAGTGGGGGCGGAAACCAGATTGCACAAGGAGGAAGGAAGGAGTGGGTGGTGAGGAAGTGGCAGCAGTGACAAGTTGAATGATGGAGAGAGACAGAGCAGTCACTTGAGGGGGGGGCAGGTCAGGAAGACCTGAGCACGTTTGTAAGTTTCTGAGAAGATGTCAACTGAGAGGGAAAGATCGGAAATGCAACGAACAGGAAGTGACTGATGGAGCAAGGTCTAAGAGGTGTCAGGAGTTGGGTGAGAGCAGAATAACAGAGAGAGGAGGAGGGATTTGCCCCAAGAACAAGAGAAGGACCCTACTTCTGATAGCAAAGGGGGCACAACAAAGATGCCCAGCGTTTTTGAAGTGGAGGAGAGAAATGAAGGGCACTTCAGTCTCTCCTTGTTTTGTTCTGAGAAGACCAGGAGACCTTACTCATCTCATCCCTGTGCCCAGGGGAGAGTGGAGATTTGGAGTAGTCACACTAGGGCTCTCAACCAAGGGTCACTCAGAATAGAGGACGCCACTCAGGATCTTAGGAGACTTACTCTGCAAGACTGCCTGGTTCTGCCCAGGAGGGAAAAGAACCAGCAGAATGGTTTTGCCAGAGTTCAGGATTAGCGGGGAGCCACAGGCAGTCAAGGGCATAAAGGAGACTTCAAGGTTGTGAGACCACTGACGGAAAAGCTGACCGTGGAGTCAAAGTTACATGTCTACAGGAAGATGAACAAAGAGAATCAAGAGAAGCAGGAGGGTGAAGAGTCTGTTAAGGGTGAAGACAAAGTTCAGAAGTATTGAACAAGATACGGGAAAGACAAAGGAATTTGGGGGGCAGTGGAATTTCAGGACTGACCACAGGCTCATGCAGTGACTAATATAGGGGCTTTTTCTCCAGAGCTGATTTCCTCTCTTTCTTTGAATTCATCCTAATCAGGGAAGTAAAGCCACAGGCAGCCTTTTCCTGTCTCCATAGGAGATAGAGGTCAGGCATGAGGCCCAATATCTGGTGCTCCTCAGATGAATTCTTGGTTCTGTGGTGCCCCCGAGTCACAGCTTTCCTCCAAGGTATGGCAGGGTTCCCACCTCAGATTCTATGACTAACATACCAATCACTGATTCCTTCTTAGAACAGAAGCATTCCCAGATCCCAGCCTGTAGGAATAGACTCACTGTGACCCTTTCTTTGACTGGGCCTTGGGGGTTCCTTCCCCAGGTGGATGGGGCTGCAGTGAGGATGGAGAGAAGTAAATAAAGTTGAGGGATTTTTAAAAGGTACAGGCAATAGAAGTTGATGATCTGTTGGACAAGAAAAGAAAGAGGAACTTGGTATAACACCCAGATTTTTATGCAGGTATCTGGAGAGATGCTGGTAAGCAGAACATGGAAGGGAGTGGAGATTCATGGGGAAAATGCTAGCTTTTTGGATTTTGGGGTGTGAGCTGCTGAGTGTCATGGAGGAGCCTTGCTGAGAGGCTGTCTACAGGTCTGAAGCTCAGGAGAAAGCCCGGGGTTGTTGAATCCAGCACCATTGGGGGCTGAGGCCACAGAAGGGGGAGGATGAGCATGCTCAGGGACAGTGGTTACCACGCAGAGAAGAGAGCTGAAGACGGTACCGTGAGGATCAGCAACATTGAGGGTAGGAGGGGCTGAGGCAGAGGAGCCTGGAAAGGACTACATAAGAGGAGATCTGGGGACATTAGACATGAAGCAGGATACTAACTCAGAGGGGTCCTGCAAAGGCTGGAAAAGACCATTAGATTTGGATAAAGCAACATGGAGGCCTTAACAAGACGGGCTTCTGTGAGCATGAAGATGAGTGGTGGGGCCAGCAGAGAAAGAAAGGTGAGGAAATAGAAATGGGGGCCTACCCTTCCAAGAATCTGATAAGAAAAAGGAAACAAATGGCAAGGAGGATAAGAAGTCACTGGATTCAGGGAGGGAGATTTAATTTTTTAGATTGTTCTACAATCCAAGGAGAAATACCCAGGTAACAGGGAAGAAAAGCAACAGGTTGGAGCCATGAGACAGAGAAGAGGTGGCTGGCCGAGCAGGATGGACAGGAAGCCTGGGGGGCTCAATTCAGGGCCTGTGTGCTGGATTGGCCTGGACAGAAGAGCAGGGAGAACAGCTCTGCCTCCTTAGTGAGAGGAAAGAAGACAAGCATGGGGCTGGGGACAAATAGACTTATGATGGGGAAAGTGGGAAGGAGAGACAGGGAAGGTGGTCTTCAGCCACTTTGTGGTGAGTGTGGATCTTCAACAGCAAAAGTAGGGACATGGCAGGAGCCCAGAGTGGCCACATCTGGCGCACTAGGCACCGTGGTGGCAGCCACAGAGGTACCTTAGGATGGAGTCAGAGCAGAGCAGTCCACCAGTGGCCTCTGCGAAGCAAATGGGGTAAGGCAGAAGTGGGACAGGGTGTTGTGGATGCCTTTGGCATCCTAGACTTCAGCTTCTTATGACTCCTCCTACCTTCTCTCCCCTCTGCCTTTGAAATCCCCTAAAGTTCACTGCAGCACCACAGAATCCCACCTGCTGGCAGGAAGTTCCAACTTGCCCTTGCCATGGGGAGAACTGTGGACCAAGGGTTGGCACAGAAACCGAAGATGCCATCTCCAGAGGGAAGCAGCCTGTGCCACATCAGTGTGCCTAGGTTATTGTTGGCTGGATGACAATAGAGAATTTTTATTGTGAGAAGGAGAGGAACAAAGGAGAGAGGGTGACAGGAAAGAGGAGAAAGGAAAAGAAGAAGAAGAGAAATATTTATCTCATTCATACTTATTGTGTGGAATGTATGCCATATGTTTTGGAAATATTCACTTATCTAATTCTCAAGCCAGTCCTGCAAGGTGATATTATTCCTACTGAAGCCATGAGAAACAAGAGGCTCTAGCTGGTCACTGCAAGGGCTTCAGAGAGCTGATGAAGAGCTAAGCTCTCAATCCAGGTATTTTTCCCCCTCTGTGGTGGGTGCCCTTCCCACAGCTCACACTGCTTTGAGATTCTGTCTCAGCCACCCATCTTAGACTTACAAGGACCTACGTCACAACTGCAACCACGTGCATTCTCTGTATCACCGTAACTCAGACAAGGGCCTGCTACCCCCGGTGGCCTGGAAGGGAACAGCATTGCAATCACACGTGGCTGAATGTAAAAGTTAAAAAAAATTTTAAACACTTGACTTGGAGTTGTAAGGCCTGGGTGAGGTTGGTTCCTGGCTCTAAAGCCCACGAGCCGCATGACCTTAAATATGACACTTCACTCTCTAAGCCTCAGCTTTCTGCTCTGTGAAACAAGAACTTGTATCTCCTAGGGTTGTTGGAAGGGTCAAACATGATGGGGGTGGGGGGCAGGTATTGGTAAAGTAATGGCCAGCACTCCAAAAAAAAAAGAAGAGGAAGAACTAGAATAGGAACAAGAATGAGAATGAGAACAAGAACAAGAACAAGAAGCCACTATGTAGATTTGTAGTGTTTGCTGATTTCTGTGGTGTAAATATCGCTATCATGGCTTATGTCAAGCTACTACTCTGACCCCCCTGAACGGGCAGCTGGAAGGAGATGTGGGGCACTTCCTTTGCACAGCACTTCCTTCGGGCAGACATAAACAGCCTCTGGAGTAATCTCTAGAGTTGAGTTAATAATAAAATAATTAGAAAATGATGGCATTTTTAGTGTTTACTGCATTTGTTTTAAATGTAATTTATTTAATTATAAGCTTATATAATTTAATCTTTAATGATGGCTGTGTTTAATGACTGGTTCACAAAATTCCTACCATGAAACAAGCACCTTTCATGAGCCAGCCCCAGCATATCCACCACCAACAGTGGCTATACTCATGCTAAATCAACCCATGGAGTTAGGACTCAAACCAGGTCTGGCTGCCCCCTGAATCTGCACTTCCACCAGCCTCCTGCTCGCCCTACAAGGTGGGGATCTGGCTGCCTAGAATTGCTGGTTGGCCCCTGAGCCTGTTAGGGAAACGGGGAGATGTTGATCTGTAGGTGCCATAACAAAGAACTTTGCATGGCCCCGTTCCTGCCTCTGCTCATCCAAGTCAATAGCAGTCTTTGTAATAAAATTCGAATAAATCTTCTTTCTGGGCACCAGCATTTGTTGGTCTTCCCAAGAGTCAGACCACTGACCAAGGCCCTCCCTTCAGGCCTCTCAATGTCCCAGGGCCTCAATTTCCTTGTCTATCAAAATGAGTGAGTTGGACCAGCTAACCTTGACAATCCCTTCCAGATCTGAAGTCCTCAGACCTGACTTCATACAGAAGTGCTGCTGGAGGCTCTGACAGCTTCAGAGCTAAGGGGTGACATGATCATGGCAGGAACCTGAGGATCTGCTGCAGGGGGATGTTCGGGAAGCAGAGACCAGACAGGCAGCAACTATGCCAGTGTCCTTAAGAAGCCCCAGTGAGGCAGCTGAAAGGACAAGACACCACCTTTTTTGCACAGCAGAACTATGTCCACTGGGGAGAGAGCACACTCGAGAGCAAAGATACTGGAGGGCTCGGTCCTGCTCCCTGTTCTGACATTCATGACAACAGTCACTTCATTCTCTGAAGGACACCTCTCTCTCCTCCTCTATAAAGTGAGGAGGTTGAACTGCATGTCGTATGACTTCTATTTCTTATAGGGATAAAGACCCAACTGCAGGGGAGGAGGTGGAGAAGAGGGGAAAGGTGTGGGACATGTGACCACTGACCTAGACAGAGTAAGGGGAGAGGAGGGCCCAGTGGCTCAGCATGCTCAGCCTCAGTGGTGCAAAGAGGGCCAGAGGAGTGTGTGTGTGTGTGTGTGTGTGTGTGTGTGTGTGTGTGTGTGTGCGCGTGTGCGTGTGTTGGGGTTGAGTTTAGCTTTGGAAGACTGTGTGCACTGTGTTGGCAGTACCTCCAATATTTAAATAGCGCCCCCACCCTGGGATAGACCTGGGCCCAAGGGTAAGTGCTGACTGGGGATGATAGAAAGAAGCTGATTGATTTTCGCATTGTTGCCATGGGACCCCAGGAGCATTGCAGGCTGGGAAACGACTTCTGGGGGCAGCTCCCTCTTGAAGGAGCCTACATCACGCCTTTGGCGGAATATTAGGTGGGAGTCTCAGTACACAATGAGCTATTGTTCTTTGAGGCTTAACATGAAATCTGTTTCCAAGGTTTTATGAATCGTTTTGCTGCTGATCTTTAAAAAAATAATATACAAGCCTCAGTGGAGGAAGCCTTCAGCTTATTTTCTCTGAGAGAGAACACGAACTTGGGGAGAACTCCTTCCCACATCTTGCCTGCACAAACACTTGATCTTCCACACAACTGTCAGAAAAGCCTCTTTGAAGGCTGTGATGCTGCCTGTGGCACAGGCCACCTTGGTGTTGAACCTCAGCCTGGGAAGGAAAGCCTGGATCCTGAGGGGCGAACAGAAAAGTACCCAGACTCAGGGGCTGCCAAGAAAAATTAGTGACAAGTCGCTCTAGCGAAAGCTGTGCAGTTGCTGTGTTACCTGGGCAGAGCCCTCAGGAAGTCCAGCTCAGCAGGAGAAGCCTCTGCAAAGACAGAGGTTTAGGCCTCCCAGAGGGACGAACATTTGCCTTTATATAATAAAGTTCTGTGTTTGCCAAGAACTCACTCCCTAGAATGTAATGCAACTCATAGCCAAGCAGAATTCCCTGCTTTATTCTTCAAGCATCTGCCTTCTTGCTTGCTTGTCCTTCTATCTATTTGCTGCCCTACTGGCTGAAGTTTCTTCTTGAAAACCGCACTGCGGATGATCATGAATAAATAGCCTTGGACTCCAGTTCCCAAAGATCCATTCATCAGCTGTGCCGTTCAAGACATCCCAGCTCCCAAGTAGAAGGCAGAGCCTTGGATCCCTCTCAGGTACCTTCCTCATGCACCTTACAGCAGGTTTTAGCAACTTGCTGAATCAGCTGCCAAGAGGTGGAATCCACACTGGACAGCAGTGTACAGGATGGTCTGTCTGGAGTTTGTTTTTCCTATTGGAAAATGAACTTATCTAGAGCTCATCTGGTTCTTCCACCCTCATCAATGTGGACCCCCATTTCCAACTTCCCAGCAACGGCTGCATTCCTTTACCTGGTCTGATTCTTGACCTTGACATGCTCTAACTTTGCTTCCCCCTCCCCTTTCTGGACTCACCCTCATCTCAGTTTCTCTTCTCTCCCTACAGCCTGAATACCCTGCAGCCTGAGTCAATCCCCCGCTCACCTCCTGGGCCTCAGTCCCTGCCTCCTCCCACTGCCGGGCTCCTCCTTGCAGATGGTTCCAGCGCTGGTTATTATTTAAGCGAGCTGCTTCTGGCTCACATGTTAATTAAAACCCGCTGTCCAAAATCTCTTGGTACAATTTGCAGTGTAATCTGTAGCCTCTAGTGCATCATTGTATCTCTATTAAAAGGGATTCTCTGTAATGATGCGGGGATTTAATTAGTTTCTTTGCCAATGTTGTAAAACACAGTGATAAACGAGCCAACAGGTCCGCGGATCATTATTCTCCTCAAGATGAGCTTATTAGCTGATTATGAATCATTAACAAAGTCTACATGGGATTTTCTTATCTAATTCAACACAATTTTTAACATTCAATGCTCCACATCCATTTCTCTCCAGCAGCAACATTGGAGGGTGATTGCGATCTGTATGTATGGCTTCCTATTCTCTGCTTGGGCTTCCCCCTGCTTAGTGTTCAATTTTAGATGTACTGTCGGGGAAGGGTTCCAAATATGACCTCCAACATTAAGATATATATTATGGTCTCCAATATTTATATGCATATGACTAATTCAGGGTCCCGTTTTATGGAGGAAACAGCCGCTGTGACCTGAGTGTGTGTGTTTGCAGGTGCACATTTGTGTATGTGTGTCCATCTGCAGTAGAGGAGCAGCTTGGGCTGTATGAGTTCCTGTGTCTAGGTGTGTGTGTTCTGTGTAGTCGTGTGTGTGTGTACACGTCCACAAGCCTGCAGATGGTGCTTACTTGTTCACTATACATTTTGTGTATCTGTGTGTATCATGTGTGCTCACAAGTATATGCACATAGAAAGGAGATTAAGGAGAGAGAAAATTCTGGACAGGTTTTCAGACTGATGTTATTCAACTACTCCATGAGATAGCAGTATCCTTCAAAAGCTTCACTGGGTCTCTTGTATCTTCCGAGCTTGGGTTCTCCTTTCAAGTCACCACGTGTATGGGTCCCAGATGAGAGCCCGGCACAGACCTTGGCACTACTGATCCTTACAATAGTTCTTTGAGGTAGGGGGTACTCTCCCTGTTTTATAGATAAGAACCTGGCGTTCAGAGAGGTTAAATGGCTGCCCAAGGTCACAGCTAGCAAGTGGTGGAGTCAGAATCAAATGTAGTCTGCTTCATTCCAAAACCCTTTCTGCAACACCAGGCTGCCTCTTGGGTGTTGGCTTCCCCTGATCAGAGATCCCTGTGGTTCCTCTGGGACCCACGTGGGCACTGCTCCCCCTGCAGCACCACCTCCAGGCACATACCCCCTTGGTCATGGCCTTCCAACAGGCTGACTGAGGGAAGAATAGTGACCACATCCAGGACTGGGCACCTCAGGGAGCACCTCTGTGGACTTGGTCTTAGCAAGCAAGTGGTATCACTTGAGCCATTAGCAACTCTGACCACAGCTACTGTTGCTAACAAGTGACAGCCAATAACGTTCAAGGGTAAGGAGAAGAATACTGGGTGTTACCACCTCAAAGTTGCAATGACCAAGAGACTCTATGTGGGAGACAATATGCATGTGAGCTCAATTGTCACAGCTCAGGCTGCTTGAAGGCCAGAAAGCTCAGTCCTCTAACACATAGGACAGAGGGAGATAAGGAAAGTTAGATTTGAGTACAACAGGAATTAGGGGGAGAATTGTGTCCCCCCAAAATTCATGCAATGAAGTTCTAACCCCCAGTACTTCAACATGTGACTGTATTTGGAGATCGGATCTTCAAAGTGGTAATTAAGTTGAAGCGAGGTTGGTGGGGTGGGCTTGAACCCACTATGATTGATGTCCCTATAAGAAGAGGAAATTTGGACACAGACACTCACTGAGAGGGGACATTGTGGAGATACGGGAAGAAGATGGCCATCAGAGGAAACCAACCCTTTCAACACCTTGATCTCAAACTTCTAGCCTCCAGAATTTTGATAAAATTAATTTCTGTCGTGTAAGCCTCTCCAACTGTGGTACTTTTTCTTATGTTAGCTCTGGCAAACTAATACAGGAAGCAAACCCTTACAGAGGATACTTCATCCATCTGTCAAAGTGGTGTCCACAACAAACAGGTGTATGTGAGCAAGTGAATACCTGAAGCCAGGGTCCATGCCCAAGCAGGTCCAATGGGACCACATTGGGGAAGCAGTAAAAAGCTAGGTGACAGGAAATGTTCTAGATAAAGTATAGTGATTCCAAGTGATGCATCCTTTCAGAGAAAGAACCCAGCAAGTGAGGGTCCTGAAAAGAACTTTGCAGAGGTCAGTGTCAATCCAAGCCAGTGGAGCATGAGAGCAGCTCATATCCCAGTAGGGATGTGAACTTCTGGACAAGGAGACAGAGGTATAATCTCGGTCGTGCCAATAGAACCAGTATGATGGCAAGCAAGAAAAGGCTTTTCAGAAATTTCCCCAAGCCCATAGGAGCAAAGTCGGTGTTTCACAAAGGTTTGTTGAATGAATGAGCATCAGTTAGCTACCATTTCTGTATCAGTTAGCTCTTCTGTGTAATCAAGTATCCCAAAACTTACTAGCGCCAAACAACAACCATTTGTTATTACTAAATCTGTAAATCAGCTAGGCTTTCTGTTGATTTGAATCTACTTTCTATTAGTCTGGGCAGGCTTAAGTGATCTTGGCTGGGCTTGCTCATGCATCTGCTATGATTTGGCAGTGGGCCGGGGGCTGGATGGTCTGGGATGGCCTCATCGAGAACAACACAGTTGTCTTCCATGTGTCTCTCACATCTTTCCATCATGGTAGCCCAAGCAGTTTCTTGTATAACCAGCAGGGGTTAAGACAAGAGGAATAAGAGAGAGCTAGTCTTGGACAGGGGTCCAAGAGAGAGCTAGTATGGTTGTCAGGAAGAAGGCAGAGAGGACACAAAAACTTACAAGCACTTCTCCAGCCTGTCTGTATCATATCTGCACACATCACATTGGCCTTAGCAAGTCATGTGGCCAAGCCCAGAGTATCAGTAGGAGAGGACTACAAAGTTACAGGGCAAAGGATACAGAGAGATCATTCACTGGGGGCTACTGGTGTAATTAATCTGCCACAGAGAGTGAATCAATAACTGTTTGGAGCAGAAGTCAATGGGAGCAGAACTAACCCCAGACTCACTTGCTGGTGGAATGAGGCCATTTATTCCTCCTGTCCTTGGTGACAATTGGCTCAAAAGCTGTAGGAGCTGAGTTTGACCCTTTGTAGGGCTGTAGGGAAAGACTTCAAATAAACCTCTGTGAGATGGTCCCTGAGATTACACGCAGCCCCCTCATTGTATGATTAGGGTGCTACTAGATGTTGTGTGGGAATCTGAAAGTAGTGGGGTCTTCAGAGTGTTGCCCTGAGTGCTCTTCTCACTCTGTACACTCTGCCTGGACAATCACATCCCCTCTCATCGTCTCAACCACTTTTCCCTGCCCTGAAACCAATGGGGACCCATCAGGAGCGGTGACTCTACAGGACAATACCCTGAAATTGGGAATTGAGGGAAAAGGAAAGAAAAATATCTCTTGGAAGGCATTGATGTAGACAGTGGACTCTGAAATACATAGTAGTCATTTTAAAAGATTCTCCCAACAAGTTCTGATAAATAGCCCACTACCTCAAAACTGAGAATGACAGATCTGTATAAATAGGTGATTTCCAAATCTAAATCTCTAGCCCAGATTGTCCTTCTGAGGTCCAGCTTCCTATGCATATCTTCACTTGGCTGTCCCATAGGGCATCGCCACAGAAATGAAGTAATCATCACAAGCTGATCCTCCTCCTGGGCTCCTTATCTTGATGAACGGCTTCACCACCCAACCAGGCACCGGAACTGAGATCTGGAAGTCACCCTTGATTCCTGTTTTTTCCCTACTAATCCAGCTCCACCCTGCATCTCCATAGTTAGCAAGATTTTGTCATTTCAATCACCTACAGTAACCCAAAGAATATTTCAGAAAATAAAATTTATTCACGTCACTTTCTTGACTATATTTCTTCAGTGGCTCTCCACTACACAAACATCTTCATATTACTCATAGCATCTTAAAGGGCCTGGTTCCTGCATAGCTTTCCAGACTCATTTCTCCACTCTCTCGGGTGAACATTTTCTACGATTCATTCCATTCTTCAAATGGCATTTTGACTTCACATTGAAGCTTTTGCATGTGCTATTTCTCCTGCTGAAAATACTCTCTCACGTCACTCCCTATTGCCAGATTGTTCCTTGCACTTCAAAGCTCAGCCCAGACGCCTCTGTCTCAAAGAAGACATCCTTTACCTCCATAGTTTCGTTCATGTCCTTTCCTATCATATCCCCTACATAGCACTTCTCACATTGTATTGTATGCCATTTTGTTTCTCTGTGTCCCCAACTAGAGTATAATAAGCTCCATGGAAATAGGAACCATGTCTTCATGGTTTGAATCCATAGCTTTGAATCCCAACTCCACCCCAGTACAGCTCCTGCACTTGGAAGGGCAATTAACACAAAGCAAACAAAAAAATGGTTTAATAAATGAATAAAACCCAGATGAGTCACACAGAATTAATTTACATATCCCAAGGAAACTTCCAAGCTGCTTACATGAAATCTCTTTGTAAGATGCCAATAGTCAATTTTCAGTTAAGGTTTTTATATCTGTGGTTTTATTTAAATAAGAAACTCTCAATAAGCAGGGGGGCAATTAACTGAGAAGCTCATTCCCTGCTCTCTGCTTAAATAAGAATCCTGCTCTATGTCCAATACCTAAACCAATGGACACTTCTAGAATTATTAATTACATTTAAATATTAATCTACTTTTTAAATATCCCATGATAGTATCTGTATCATAAGAGATAGTATTCACTATAACCAACCTACATCACAATGACCTATAATTGTGGTATTTAACCTGAAGAAAAAGAGAAAAAAAGAAGCTTTCATCTCTGTGTTCAAATATCTCAAGGGAGTTTTAAAGGCAGATTTGAATGAGCATCTTCAGAGACAGACCAAGACTGGGGGAAGTCTTTGGCTTAGAGCATTTTCTGATGGACAAAAGCAGAATAATAAGATCAGCTTTAGAATGGACACAAAGAGGGAATTAGTGAAAGACAATGCTTAAAAATTTTTTAAGAACACACAATCAACAGATTTGAAAGTTTAAAAGAACAGTTTAAAGACATGGAGGATAGATTAAGAAGCTCATATAAGTTTAATACAGCTTTGGAAAAGAGAAATGGAGATAATGATAGAAATGGCATATTTGAAAATATTAGAACTGAGAATTTTTCACTATTAGAGAAAATATAGTTCATTACATCAAAAATAGATTAAATGAAAATAGTTCTCTACCTGGAGACATATCATAGAAAGTCTGTACAGTATTATAAAAAATAAAATCTTAAAACTACCAAAAGAAGAGAGATAATTTATGAAGGGATGATACCTACAATGACAGCAAAATTCTCAGCAGCAACAATAGACGGCAAGAAGACAGTAAAATAGTAGCTTTGAAGTGCTAATAAATAGCTGGCAATTCTGAGTTTTATACCCAGATAAATTATCATGCAGAGTGAGGGTAAAAAAGACATTTTCAGACATACAAAGATCATGAGTTGCCCGGCTCTTTAAAAGAACTCTTAGAGATTTGCAGTTCCATCTCCAGCGTGTAAAGGTGGAACACTCATCCCTGCAACAACAAAAAAGCTAAACGGAGTGAGAATCAATGACTTCTCTTGGACCCATTAGAATGTTAAGGTCAAAGGGCAAACCACTACCCTGAAATCTGGAGAGAGAGGTAAATACAAAGAATCACAGCCAAGATCAACTTCCCTGGAGCAAATGCTCTAGAACCACAACTAACAGAAACACTTAAACCCTAACTTTGATGAACTGTGGGATGAAGTGTAAAACAGTGTACATGGGAAACTCTTCAGAGTTGCAGTCACAGGGAACCTCACACTTTTGTGTGTATTATCTCCAGGAACCCTATCAAGTTGTCATGGTAAAGAGTCAAGAAAAAAAGCCCTGGCTGGGGTGGCTCAGTGGATTGAGCACCAGACTGTGAAACAAAGGGTTGCCGGTTCAATTCCCAGTCAGGGTATATGCCTGGGTTGCAGGCCAGGTCCCCAGTAAGGGATGCAGAAGAGGCAACTACACATTGATGTTTCTCTGCCTTTCTTTCTCCCCCCCTCCCTTCCCCTCTTTCTAAAAACAAATAAATAAAATATATTTAAAAAGAAAAACTCCCATGTTTCCGTCAGGAGAAGAAAAAGTCACAAGTTTGAATTAATGCTCAGAGCATTCTCTTTAACCCAGTCTTATTCATCAAAGGAAAAATTTTACCAGAGTTTTATCTGATGTGAGGAAAGGGAGGTTATCCAGTTCCAGCTCCTTCTATCTTCTTGTCTCACTTTTAAGCGAGAGAAAAAAATGGTAAGAAACAGTTGTGAAAGTCACAGCTCAGGGACACAGGCCCACTAAAGACTGGGATTAATCACAGAATTATAGAAATCTTCTCTTCTTCCCACACCTTCCCACCACCACGTTGATAGGGCTCCAGCATAACAGTGAACTGCAGCTGAAACAGCTGTAAAACTCAGACTCCACTTAAAAAGGAGTTTTTAGTGAAACCCAACGACAACAGGTAAGACAAAAATCAAGGGTACCAGAGGAAATGAAAGCCTTTGACACTTACAGCTGCAGCTAACCTTAAACCCAGCCTGACTCCCAGCCACACTGAAGTGAAGCCTGACACTGAAGGCCTAGTCATCACCGGTATACCTGCTCTGTAAGGAGTGCCTAAAGAAGGTTTTGAAGGAGAGAAAAAATGAAGCAGATCAGAAATTCACATCTACACAGGGAAAGAAAGATCAGCAGAGAAGAATAATTGATGGTAAAATAAAAACATTTTATTTCTCTCCTTAATTGATGTAATTACCAATTAGAGTATTACTCTTTGTTCAAAGTCCTAACAGTAACAATGTATTAGGTGATTATGGTATATGGATAAGTGAAATAAAATAACAGCAATGTGAAAAGGGACTGGAGAGAAGTACTTCGAATACTCTAGTATCAGGTACCTTTACTACCCATGAAGCAGTGTAGTGTTAGTTGAGACTGGACTTACACTAGGTATAAATGTATATTGCAAACTCTATGGAAACCTCTAAATTGTTTTAAAGAAGTATACCTGATATGCTAAAAGAGGAGAGAAAATAATATCATCTAAAACGCTCAATTAAAACCAGAGAAGACATAATAGTCATTAATGTGTATGCACCTAAAACCAGTACATCAAAATATATGACACAAAAACCAATATAACTGCAAGGACCAATAGACAAATCCACTATTATAGGAGGAGAGGAGGCTTCCACGCCCTCTTTTTGGTAATTGATAGCCCGAGCAGGCAGAAAATCAGTTAAACTCCACACCATCATCAATCAACTGAATACAATTGGCATCTATTGATTACTTCATTCAACACAGCAGAACACATTCTTCTCAGGCTCACATGGAACATTCACCAAAACCGACCACATCCTGGGCCATAAAATACACCTGAAGAAATTTAAAAGAATAGAAATAATACAATGTGTACACTCAGATGACAATGGAATTAAACTAGAAACCAGTAATAGAAAGATAGGTGGAAAAATCTCCCGAATACTTGGAGATTAAACAATACACTTCTAAACAACACATGGGTCAAAAATGAAATCTCAAGCGAAATTTTTAAACATTTTGAACCAAATAAAAATACAACTCATCAAAATTTGTGAAAGCAGTGCTTAGAGGGAAAGTTATAGCATTAAATGCATATATTAGGAAAAAACGAAAGATCTAAAAATCAGCAATTTAATCTTCCACCTTAGAAAATTAGAAAAAGAAGAGCAAGTGAAGCCTAATGTAAGCATAAGAAAAGTAATAATTAGAGCAGAAATCAGTGAAATGGAAAGCAAGAAAACAGCAAACAAACAACAAAACCAAAAGCTGTGGGTCTTTTTTTAAAAAATCAGTAAAATTGATAAATCTCTGCATCCATATTGGAAAGGAAGACATATATTTTCTCTGTTTGTAGATAACATTGTCTTATATATAAAAATCCCTGAAGACTTCAGAAAAAAAAAACTGTTAAAGCTAAAAAAAGAATTCAGCAAAGTTTCAGGGTATAAAAATCAGTTGCGTTTCTATACACTTACAACAATCTATCTGAAAAAAATTAAGCAAACATTTTCATTAATAGCATCAAAAAGAATAAAGAACTTAGAAACAAATTTAACCAAGGAGGTGAAAGATCCCCATACACTAAAAACTATAAAACATTAAAGAAAGTAATTGAAGACAAATGAAAAGATATCCACATTTGTGAATTAAAATAATTAATATTGTTAAAATATTTATTCTACCCAAAGCTATCTACAGATTTAATGCAATCCTTGTGAAAATCCCAATAGCATTTTTCACAAAAACAGAAAAAGACCCTAAAATTTATATGGAACTACAAAAGTCCCTGAATAGCCAAAGCAATCTCATGTGAGAATAAAGCTGGAGGCATCATACTTCCTGACTTCAAATTATGTTACAAAGCTATAGTAACCCAAACAGTATGGTACTAGCAGAAAAACAGACATATAAACCAATGGAACAGAATAGAGAACCCAGAAATAAACCCATGCATATATGGTCAACTAATTTTCAACAAAGACACAAAGAACACACAGTGGAAAAAAGATAGCCTCTTCAATAAATATTATCAGGAAAACTGGATATCTACATGTGAATGAAGTTGAATCTTTATCTTACACCACAT
>PVKM010035423.1:0-15172 GCA_004027735.1 Carollia perspicillata | reverse complement strand
GTTTAATATGTTATATACATTTCATGAATGTTCACTATGTCTAATATTTTTGGAATAAGACCACCAGCAAAGGAATGTTCTAGTACAACTTTACATAATGTGTTGTGGGAAATTTAACACTTGAAGTTCTTATTTTTAAAAATATTTTATCTATTTATCTTTAGAGGGGAAGGGAAGGAGAAAGAGTGGGAGAGAAACATTAATGTGTGGTTGCCTCTCATGTGTCCCCTACTGGGGACCTGGCCTGCAACCCAGGCCTGTGCCCTGACTGGGAATTGAACCAGTGACCCTTTGCTTCATAGGCCTCTGCTCAATCCACTGAGCTACACCAGCCAGGGCAACACTTGAAGTTCCTTACCAAGCTTTCTTTTACCATTCTGTGTGTGTGTGTGTATATTGACCAGGTAACACTTTCCTGACTGTGTTGGAGGACACAAAGGCTGTGCTCCCCTGCCCTCCTGTACCGTTGACAGAGGCAATTGTAACAATATGGCAAATAACACTCAGAGACAAGCCTTCCTGCATCAGAGCCTACAGGAGAGAGAAGAATGAGACCACAGAGGCAAACTGTACTGATGAGAGAATCACCTGGCTCCACAGACCTGACCAGAATGTTGCCCTTCAGATTGATCCAGTGGTCATCACTCATGACGGGTTTTACAGGTGTGATGTGGCAACACCCAATGGGAATTTCCATCATGGATATCAGCTCCAAGTGTTAGGTAAGGAACATACACTGTGGTGTTTCAGATAACCAGATTTGGGACTGAAGGAAATGTCTCTTTAAGTTCCCTATCTAATGTGTTAAGACTAAAGCATTTTCCCCTCCATCTCTGCAGTGGCCCCCAAGGTGACCCTGTTTCTAAGCCAGAATAGAACAGCGGTGTGCAAGGCAATTGCAGGGAAGCCAGCTGCTTGGATCTCCTGGAGCCCAGAGGGAGACTGTGTCCCTGAGCATATGTATTGGGGCAATGGCACGGTGACTGTCCAGAGCACCTGCCAGTGGGCAGAGAGCTACGTGTCTACTGTGTCCTGCTCTGTCTTCCACAAGGCTGGCAACTGGAGTCTGTCCACAGAGCTGAGTCAAGGTAAGTAATTCTAGTCTTGTATCTGATTTTTCCATTCTTCCAGACGATTTATGGTGAGAAGGAAGGCGTATGCACAGAATTTCACTCGAGGATATTCTCCCCACCTTCTGTGTTATTTCTTTCTCCTACATCAAGTAAGATTGTATCTAGAAGAAGAATATAGAAATTTGTTGTAAGAAGTCACATTTAGAATGAGGTTTAATCTTTAACAATTAAAATAAAAAAATTAATGTTCACTGCTATCTGGTAGTAAGTTGGCTTGAGTAGCATACTTTTAAATAAATATGGTTTTAGTAGAAGGAAAGAGTATAATTTTAAACAAAAAATTATACTTTTACCAGGAGGATACAGTCACCCTTAAGTTTTCTTCACAATATTTTTTGTCTGGTAGAATTTTCTTCTTGAGGTTTTTTCTAGAATTTCTTAAATATAACATCCATGATTAGTTCATCACTGTTCAGTTTTTCCAATCTCTCCTTCCAGCCTACTCTCATTGTTTGTTATTAAGAAAGTAAATATTATTTTAATCATCACACAAGTAAAGTCGAATTGTTCTATGACGTTTATAATGAAAAATGAGCCCTTGCTCTGATTCCCCACCTTTACCTCTCCATCCTCACCCGACTCGCTAGAAGCAAGTATGTTAAAATATTTAGTTGTTGTTTTTTTTCCTGGTAATTAACTTCATTTTTCTAAATAATGTGCCCCTACTGATAGTTCTTAAAATAATAAATTTAGACAGTATGTGCCCATTTTCTAATGGTAAAGGAAGATTTCACTTTACCTTCCCCCATCTTTATATTAATATGCAGCAATTTTGATTAGATTAAATGGCCATAGTTTACATTGTTTTGAGTATTTAACTTTGTTGAGTGCTAAATCAAGGGACAAACTCACACTTCCTTTTTAATTATTAGGTAGTCCATCAATCCCATGTTTTTCCTTGAAGGCTTCCCTTCTTGAACGTGTACGTTTTCTTGTTCTAATTTGGCCTGATTGGCCACCAGACCTGCTGCACAGCTGTTGTCCTGGACGTTCTCTTTTCCCGGATCCTCTGCTTGATTTCATGACTATTTAATCTGAGTTCCTTCCACCTTCCAGACATTTGCTAGTTTTAATCTCTCTCTGTCACCTGTGAGGCTTTCCTTAGCTCTTTGCTAATCCTTTGGTATCCATTCATTTCAACGTGAACATTCAAAAGTGAGCTGATAGGGACCTATGTTATCTGTGGTTAGGCTTGTCAAATAGTTCATTTCAATGGGGTAAAAAGGTGGTAAATAACATTTTTAAAATAATTGGGGATTCCTTAGTTATCTGTACGTCTTTTCTCTGAGGCTGTTCAGGTTCTGCAGAAAATAACTCCAGTATCTTTTTTTAGAGGAGTAAATCTGACCGCTATTGGTGTTCTGAGAGCAGGGAAGAGAGAGAGAGAGAGAAAGTCTTTGGCTGTTCAGAACTCTGGCTTTCCTTTGGTACCTCTTCTCAATAGGGCACCTCATCTCCACCCTCCATTGCGTCTGGATCCTGGACTCTGGAGTCTCCCTGCTGATCTTCTCTGGGTTAAACTTCCTGTTTTCTGTTGGTTGGAAGGGTAGCGACCTGGCTGCACTGGGTGGGAGGAGACTTGGCAGCTACCTATTCTTGATGTAAACCTTCAAAGAAGCCCCCAACTTTTAGCCCATGCTTTCCCTTCCCACATCCCTCTTTTTCTCTATTTAGTCTTTCCTACTCTAGAGTATTCCTGAAGTTCTGTGGGTACCAAGGTTTTTACTTATTTTACTCTGAATTATTTGCCATTCTTCTGTTCATTTTTCATCTAAAAACAATTTGAAATGCCATCTGTTCTTGACTTCATCCATGTTTTCTTTGTCTTTGCAAGTGTGCATTTAAAAAATTTCTTTATTGATATTTTAATAAGTTTTAAGAATGGAGAAGCGACAAACCCATGTGTTCTAAACTGCCATTTTCCAATATTCTTTCTTAAAGTGCTCTTTGTTTTTGTTTGTAAGGAGTTTAGCAGTATTTACTGAGAAGAGTAATTATGCCCTGGAATATGTACTCTAATGGGTACGTATGGAATCTGACCACCCACTAGGAAAATATGATGTAGAATTTATAGAATCTCAGAATTCAAGGGACTGGCTAGTCAACTCCCACACAACGCAGGGGTCTCCTCTGTCTTCCCCGTGGGGGTATCTTCAGCCTCCGCTGATGCACTTCCAACAAAAGAGAGCGCAGTGAGGGAGAGGATTTCAAAATGATGCTGTTACTTGAAACTGTAAAACCGCGTGTTTCTTTTCTAATGAAATACCACAAAATCCAGGGTTTATAAACAAAACGTTAAAGGAAGATAGAGGGATTGGATGTCAGCCTGCACAGCCTCCATTTCATCTCCCTGCGCTGCCTTCAAAATTAGGGTTATTTTTCCAGCTACCCCCTTACAACTTTCTATTTATTTCTGAAGATGAGAAACACTGTTATTACTATAACAGAGAGATCAAAAGTTCACCATTTCAGAATCCTTAAGGCAACAAAATCCTGACATAAGATGATGTCTTGCTGGAAACTGTAGTCTTGATGGATAAAGCAATTTTCTTGTAACAATTATTTTAATGATTAATGGCTCAGAAGTGTTTGAAATAAAATTACAGAAATGAATTTCATGTCCTGTGCAACATACTTGAGCCATGTATATGTATATGAACTTTATTTTCTTTTTTAATTTCTATTTTTTTTAGAGAAGTTTTAGGTTCACAGCAAAATGGAGTAAGAGATACTGAGAACTCCTATACACCCCCGGCCCACACATGCACAGCATGCCCTCTCTCTACACCCCTCCACCACAGTGGTGCGTTTGTTATAATAGATGAAGCTACATTAACACACCATTGTCACCCAAAGTCCATAGTTTACATTAGGGGTTAGTTAGGTGTACATTCTATGAGTTTTAAAACATGTATGAATGACATGTATTTACCATTATAGTATCATACAGAGCAGTTCCACTGCCGTAAAAATCCTCTGTGTTCTGCCTGTTCGCTTCTCTTTTCCCCCTAACCAGGGGTGTCCAACCTGTGGCCCACCGGCTGCGTGAGGCTCAGGGTGGCTACAGACGTGGCCCAACAAAACACCATAAATTTACTGAAAACATCATGAGATTTGTTTTTGTGATAACGTGTTGCACTGTATTTAATGTGTGGCCCAAGACAACTCTTCTTCCAGTGTTGCTCAGACACCCCAAAAGGTCGAACACCCATGCTGGCAACCCCTGATCTTTTCTACTGTCTCCATAGTTTTGCCTTTTTGTGATATGGTTGGGATACTCTATGTAACCTTTTCTGACTGGCTTCTTGCACTTAGTAACATGCTTTTAAGCTTCCTCCATGTTTTTTCATGGCTTAATAGCTCATTTTTTTTAGTGCTAAATAATATTAAAGCATGTATTTTTGTGTCTATATATACAGGTGTCGAAACACCAGAGAACTTACGTATTGTATGTATCATCCTCCCTATATTTTTTATCTTGGTCATCGTGGGATCCATTTGGCTTTTGAAAATCATTGGTTGCAGGTATTGACTGATATATATTTTCTTCTTCAGCTTTATTGGTCTAGGAAGTGATGGTGATTAGGGATTTCACTGGGTCAAATTAAGATGTTAACATCATTTTTCCCATATTCTGAAGGTGTTAGACTTGGACTACTGTGAATGATGAGAGGGACTTTGCTAGTTTACCTAGGCATGAAAGCACAGTGAATTAGGCCATTTAAGGCAGGATTTTGGGAAAGAGAGTGCATTTGGGAATGTAAATTCCCTAATTTTCCAAATTCCCTAATTTACTATTTGGGAAAAGGATGATCATAATTCATTTCATGTACCAAAGAGGAGGTGTCACATATGTTCTGTCACTTCCTTTTCAAAAATCCAGAATTAACCTTGTTTGGGTGTGTTAACTGCAAGCGGTATTCTTCATTCATTTCCAATTCACTATGGCTTCTATCAAAATGGACCATAATCATCAGCAGTATACTGTTTTATTTTTCCATATTCAATCTAAATAACACTATTTCCCACAATTTAATTCCACTTATTTTTATCTTTACAGAAAATGTAAGTTGAAAGAAATAGAACCTACCCCAGTTGAGGAGGTAAGATAAAATTAAAAAAAAATATTTGCAAATTTTAAGCCATGCAGTTTGAAAATCTAGCCACATAATTTGTAATTTTCATCAATATTATCACTTTAGTTGAAAAGCAAAAATTCTCATTTTATTTTACAATGCAAATAGTTAGGTGTGCTTATTTTGTAATTATCTACCAAGTATTACCATATTTGCATAACCCCTAAATCTATATTTTCACTTCATGAACTGCATCTTACAAATTATATAATGTTTGCTTCGTTCGGACTTTAATCTTTGGAGAAACTGAATTGACATTTTATTGCTTACAAAACCATCTCTAATTGTTGATTTTCCTTTTTAAATACTGTCATTTCCCTCTTGCCCAAGTTTAAAACCTATTCTACTCCCTAATCTCTTATAACCAGGAGTTACTAAGTCTTTGATCTCTCCTATGAAATACTTCTCATCTCACTTCATTCTTCGTCATCCCTGCTTTCACCCAACCATTACCGTCTGACACCAAGAGTTATGTAATCAATAAATGTTTCTTGATAAAATGTTAAAAAACTTGCTCTATGGTCATATAAGCCCAGAGACACAAATGTAAACACTATTGGTAGATACTAAAGCTGTGGGTACCTGTTACAAAAACATAGGTAGTTTCTACAATGATTTTTTTTTTAATTGATTTTGAGTTTGAGATTTTTTTTTTTAGGATGAAATGCAGCCCTATGAGAGCTATATGGAGAAGAGCAATCCACTCTATGACACCACAAACAGGGTTCTGAAGATCTCTCCGGTGTTACAAAGTTGATAGGATGAATCTCCATACTTTATGAGTTGCTGGAATCTGGCACCAGGAGAAATGAATCAAGATACAATATAATACAGTTACTGATTGGATTTTCTTAGAGTTCTAGAAAGGAAGATCTATTTTGAAATCAGCTTTTCAAAGATTCTTAGAAGACAGAGATGTTCTAAAGGATTTGCTTTCATATCTTTATACAATTGAAATTTTAGAACCTTAGCTGTGACCATCTAGTCCTCTGAAGAACTGACATTATTACAAAAAAAAAGCACATGCTCATGATAAAATATTCAAATTGTTCAGTGCAGTAAGTAATAAAAACTGGTTTCCTCAAGAAGTAATTCTACAGAAGAAACAATCATTAGCAAGTTTTGTGTGTTCTTTCAGAAAATTTTTATGTGCCTATGACATATCCATGTACTCATTGTATGTGTATATTTGTATGTCTACTTACATAGACAGACATATTCTTGATGATACACAAATGAGAAAATGCTGCAATGCTGTTCTGTACTTATAGAAAGCTAATAATACAATATGTCTTGGAAATCTTTATCTTTTACTAACACAAGCAGAGCTACCTCATTCTTTTTAATGGCTACAATACAACAAAATTTCATTGTATGGTTGTATTGTAAATTAATTGACCACAACTCTAGTGATGGACAGTTAGATTGTTTTAAGTTTTGTTTATTTGTTTGTGTTTTTCTATTATAAACAATACCACAGGAATGTTTCTTGTGGATATATGTTTGAATTTGTTTGAGTATATTTATAGAGTAATTTCAGGTCAAAGGGTCTGTGCATTTTTATTATTGATTGACATGTCAAACTGTACCTATTCACATCCCCTCCAATGGTTTTTGAATGTGCCTTTCCCTATACTGTTATTATAATACCCACAAAATTCCCACTTTGTGTTTTTCATCAACCACTTACTGAATATGATGTAAAATTATAATAAGAATTATACTATTTAATAAAAGCAGACTTATTATCTGTTGCATTTATGAAAGAGAGGTGAGTGGGAGAGATAGAAAGAGAGAGAGAAAGAAGAAATGAAAACACATATAAGGGCTTCAGCTCATTGTATCTCTGTGGTGGTATTGCTGTCTAATATCTAATGCTTAAGAGTTTGGCAGATATGATAAAATGGAAATGCGTGTTGTATAGTATACATTTTATTGTGATGTATTTATCAAGTAACATGTTATTGACTATGTAAGCAGCTAAATATGCATTACAGAGGACTTGGAAATCTATGTAATATGGTGTATGTGTTAGGAGAATGGCTGTGGGATGACATGACCCTCCCCTCCATTTTCTGTGGAATAAAATGTTAAGAATATGTATATTAATCATTTTAACATTATTAAAATTTATTTATAAAAAATTAAGTCTGTTTCTCTACAGCAGGAAAAACATTAAAATTTTTCAGCATGGTAGAAATTAAAACAACATCCATTTGTTGTTCAATTGTGCATTTGAAACATTTAAGACAGCTATTTTGTTTTATTAACATATGTTCCTCCATCCAGACATTTTGGTTACTCTAGGCTTTATCCTTAAAATAATTTTTAGTCTATTGGGATGTAAAACTAATGTAATTTCACTTGGCACATGATATTTAACTGCATCATTTTGACAGTTTTGAGTGCGTCAACCCCCCCTCCTGCTGCCACAATCCATTAAGTTTCCCATGTAAATATTACCAAGCAGTATGCACGACAGACATCATAACCTGGTCCTTCATCTTTTCTTAGTTCTTGAATCATCCCTAGTTGGGATGAGGCTCACAGGTTCAAAAATATCTGTTTAATATTACTGAAAAACAAAATAAAACTTGATAATGCCAAAATAGCCATGACTTCAAGATGGTTTCTAAATGCTAAGTTATATTGTACAGGAAAAATGTATGAAAATCTTCCACTACAGGGGTACTAAATGCAATTAAACATCGGAAACATGTGGGGAGATAAAAAAATTATAGTAGTCTTCTTTATCCATGGGGTGTACCTTCCAAGACCCTCTAGTAGATGGCTGCAACTGGGGATAGTACTGAATCACATATATACTATGTTTTTTCACATATAGGAAGCACTTTAGAGCTTGTCTTGGCTTATCTATATGGCCAGTATCACTACTCTTGTGCTGTGGGCCCATTATTAAGCAAACTAAGGGTTACTTAAACAGAAGCATCGTGATACCAAGGCAGTTGATATGAAAACTGAGATGGGTACTAAGTGACTAATAGATGGGTAGTATATACAGTGTGGAGACACTGCAAAAAGGGATGTCCTGGGACGGATGGAGGAGGACGGTGCAAAACTTCATCACATTACTCAGAACAGTGTGCAATTTAAACTTATGGATTGTTTATTTCTGGAATCTTCCATTTAATATTTTTGAACTACAAATGATCACAGGTAACTGAAACTGAGAAAAGCAAACCCTTGAATAAAGGTGAACTACTATATGTAGCTTTCCCAAATCCACTTTAGACTTGTTGAATCAGAAAAATCTAGAGATTAGACCAGGTGTATCAGTTAGGTCCTCCAGTCAGCAGAGGCTAGAGTCCAGAGTGACAAAGGTTAAATGTGGGAGCAGAGTTATACCTGTGAGAGATTAAAGGGGCAGAAAGCAGGATATGAGAGGGAAAGCCATTAGACCATGATGCTGACCTGATTGAAGCCAGTGAAAGGAAAGAAGGGAAGAAGAAGGATAGAAGAAGGAGAGCCTATCACTATACAAAACTGTCAAGGTCTTAGCCAAACCAATGACAAACCTGGGGCAAAGATTGCCTCTAGGAAGAGTCTTTCATGAGCAGAAATGGTCAAACCTGATAACTCTTCATGCTTAGTCATTGGCTGTGAAGTGTTTGGCCTCAGCTCAAAAGCTGAAATGAAGGTGTAAACAATTTGAGACCATCATCTAATCACATTCCTTGCAGCTGAATGGTTATTTATTTTTTTCTCACCACCTTGGCTGCTCAGTCCAGCCTTTTACTGGTTAGTATTTGCCTAGTATGTCATCGGTCTCTTTACTTTCAACTTTACTGTGACATTTTACTTATTTTTCTTATTAACATTTTATTTTTAATTATATCTTATTGCTTAGGCTATTACAGTTGTCTCAGTTTTCCCCCCTTTGCTACTCTCCACCCAGCCCTCCCCTGTCCCTCACATAATCCCCACACTGTCATCCATGTCCATGGGTCATGCATATATGTTCTTCGGCTACTCTGTTCCCTATGTTGTATTTTACATCCTGTGACTATTCTGTAACTACCAATCTATGTTTCTTAATCCCTTCACCTTTTTCACCCATCCCCCCAACTCACCTCCCATCTGGCAACCATCAAAATGTTCTCTATATCTATGATTATGTCTTTGTTCTGCTTGCTTGTCTATTTTGTTTTTCAGAATCAATTGTTGATAGCTATGTATTTATTGCTTTTCTATTGTTCATATTTTTGATCTCCTTCTTCCTAAAGAAGATCCTTTAACATTTAATAAAATACTGGTTTGGTGGTGATGAACTCCTTTTGCTTTTTCTTGTCTGGGAAGCTCTTTATCTGCTTTTCAATTCCAAATGATAGCATTGCTAGGTAGAGTAAACTTGGTTGTAGGTTCTTGCTTTTCATCACTTTGAATATTTTTTGCCAACCCCATCTAGCCTGCAAAATTTCTTTTGAGAAATCAGCTGAAAGTCTTACAGGAAGTCCTTTGTAGGCAACTAACTGTTTTTCTCTTGCTGCCTTTAAGACTGTCTCTTTGTCTTTAACCTTTGGCATTTTAATTATGATGTGTCTTGGTGTGGACCTCTTTAGGTTCATCTTATTTGGTGCTCTCTGCACTTCCTGGACTTGCACATCTATGTCCTTGAGCAAGTTAGGAAGGTTTTCTGTCATTATATTTTCAAATAGGTTTTCAGTTTTTTTGCTCTCTCTCTTCTCTTTCCAGCACCCCCATGATGCAAATGTTGCATCCCTAGTTTAGATGTAAAGCTTGAAAGATAAACCAAGGCCCAACTGTAAAAAGCCTCATATGCCATTCTAAGGAGTTTTTATTTTACCTAATAGGTAATAAAATGCAATGGAGAATTTCAAATAAGGGAATGGCATGATTAGAAAGAGATTTTATATGGTTTTTGTGGACGTAGATGAAAACAAATTAGTGGCAGAGAGATCAGTTTGGATGCTTTTTTTAATAGTCTAGAATAGAGATAGGGATAGACTTGGGCGTAAATGTAACGCATTTAGAATATATTTTGGTTATGGGATCAAGAGGATTTTTCTATCAAATATAGGAGTTAAGTAGGAGTTACTGAAAACTGGGTATTTTGTGGTAGGCTATGTGAATGATGACGCCATTGGTTACAGAAGGACTGCAAGGAAAAAAGTGGTGATCTGTTTGAACTTAATATGTTTTTGAGATGAGTTGGAAAATACAGGTTTGAAGCATAGGAAGTGAGAGTGGGATTAAGATTTGGAAATCATCTTCCCACAAGTAATAAATAAGCCAATGGGATGAATGAAATTTTTCAATGCAGGGCATTAAGTTGTACAGAGAAACAGACACAGGATGCAACACCCCATTTTTAAGGGGTGAGCCTCACAAGAGAAACTAATAAAAGAGACAATGCAGTCAATGTTGAAAGAAAACTGTTGGAAACCAATAGAAGAGTTTGAGGGAGGAAGCAACAGAAGTTTCAAGTTTCCCAAACGGGTCAGGTAGAATTATAATCTAAAATATCTTTTGAATTGACTGTCAGTGGCTCATTGACGGCTGCCACAAAAGCAATTTTAGCAAAGTGGTGGAACAGTAGGGGCCCCATGTAGGAATGGGGAAGGCAAGATCTTCAGGTATTTTTCTTTTAAAAAATTATTATGGATCATATCAGGGAACATTTCAAAATGCCTCACTGAGATTCTTTTGCACAGGGTGGGGCAAAAGTAGGTTTACAGTTGTAAGTACAAAGAACACATAGTCTGTAAAGCTATTCCAATAATCTTATCTTGCATGTCTTTTTTGCTTATGAACAACTGTAAATCTACTTTTGCACCACCCTGTATAGAATCATATTTATTTACTAAGAATAAAACTTTTAAAAGAATTTTGAATGACCCTTTGGCCAAAATCATTTGATCAGAATGCTAATATTTGGTGTTTTGTTTGTAGACTATTTTTTCAAGGAACTTTTGCAGAAGACTTATGCAAACTTTCACTAGAAATTTAAAAAGTTTTTTAGAGTAAAGTGAGCATCTAACTTTCTCCAGATTCCTTTGCTACTTTGAGCAAAAAGCATTATTATACATCAATAATACACTGTAGATTAGACTAATTTGTCAATCAGGCATGTACCTCTCAGGCATTACTTGTGTTTGTATTTAAAGGTCTTGAGCCACCAGTTTATTCCACACCTTGGACTCCGTGCACTCGTCTCTCTTTCCCTCTGGGTGTTCTGACTGTTGTGGGATCTATTGCTTTCTTAGAGTTTACTGGATGCAAATATTGGTAGTTAATTGAAATGGACGGTGAACTCCAAGCATATTTTTTGAAATGGAGAATTTGTAGGCAGTCAAAATTGTTATCCTGACATGTGCTACCTCTGTGTTCAGTACTGTGGCAGGACGGTGGAGACAGCAACAGCAGCAACAAGCCACAGACAGCAATTGGTGTCATTGTTTGAATGTCTGCTGCTCTGTCAGGTGCTATACCATATGCCTCTAATATCCTTATGGTGACTCTTCCAGAAAAGGCAAGGGATTAGTTATCAGCTATTTATATAGAGGCTTGGTCTCTTTGAAGCTGAAGTATACATTCCATTCACTCGGCCATGCTTACTGTTTTTTAGGTTTAGACTATTCTTTTTTACAATTAAGTTCTGACAATTAAGTTACAATTAAGTTAAGCTTTAGGTGGTGGTAGCGTTTAGTTTATTTGTTAGGCTGTAAACATTGTCCTCTATATATTCCTCATTTTATTCTTTTACCTTTTATTATTGTACAGAAAGAAGAAGATAGTTAGTGTTTCAATGTACTGATACTGGGAATTTTCCTTTGACATTGTGTAGAGGAGAAGATCACTCACTGGAATTATCAGAAGGACAATGCATAACCCTGAACCTTTCATATCAAAATCAAAGTTTCAGACTATAGTGATGGATATGGGCCTCCAGCCCAGGCCTCTGCTTACTTGACAGGTTCATTTGGATGTTTAACAGCTCAAGTTTAGCATGTCCCACACTGAACTCCCTTGTTTTTCCAAACACACTTCACTCCGAGTCAGCAGAGAAGATTGGAACAATCCTCATGTTTTACGCTTTGGAACAATCCTCTCTGCTGATGGCAACTCCATTCTTTCAGTTCCTCAGTCTAAATCCCTGGGACATCTTTAAGTCTGTTCTTTGTGTCATATTCCCACTGCAATGCATCAACAACCCCTGTTGTCTCTGCCTTCACAATACATCCAGATTCTTACCTACCTCTTCTTAACCCCTCTACAACCACTACCCCTCTGATTCAAGCCACCACCAGGCCTGGACGGTTTTATTACACGAGCCTCATAACTGTTTTTTCTTCTCTCACTCACCTTGCTTCTGTCACAGAGTAGCCTGAGTGATCATGTTAGGACATAGGTAGATTATGTCACTCTTCTTCTCCAAACACGCCAGTGCCTCCTCATCACTTGGAGTAAAGCCCAAGAACTGACAGTGTTCCCCACGGCCTTCCCATTCACGATTTCCCTCTGATCTCACGTCATCTCCTCCTTCTCTTCCTGTTGCCCACTCTGCTCTGGACACTGCTGTTTTTTTTTCTCTCCTTCAAACATTCCAGCTCCCTTTTGTCTCAGGTTTTTGAATGGCTGGCTCTTTTTCCAGATATGTATATGGCTAGCTTCTTCACCTCTTTCAAAGCTTTGTTCAAATGTCACCTAATCTGACCACCCTATTTAAAATGGCTACAATTCCCACCCCAAACGCTCATCCCTAGATTCCCCTTTATCATACATTATTTCTTTTAATAGCTCTGATATAACATAGTGGTCCTTGACCATTTCCTTATCATGAAATATGCCATTGCTTTTTAGGAAAGTGAATTTCATCGTTGGATAACTTGTTTAAAAATGCAAACTGACCTGGAAGTTTGCATCCCATAATCTGTATGTTGGTCACCATCTTTAAGAGTATGACAAAAGCAATGGTTTGTGAATTCTTTGCTACTTTGCTTTAATTTTAAGCTTTTTATAGGGCCTATATGTTTAAAAAAGTGAAAACCTATTTCATATATCAAAATGGTAAACAGAGAATATGCTTTGGATGATTCACATTACAGTATATGAAGCAGTACAAATTTCCATGTTTTATGCTTTCATAGATATTGGATTGCACATCTATGTAATTAAAAGAGGTCATAGACTTTTTATTTCTCGGGGTGCAATCTTGTGGTGTGATCTTTGATCTTCTCACAAGGCTCTATCTTTGCATGACAAGTACATGGCATGCAGTCTCTCGAAGTCGCCATGCAAAAAATCCATTAAATCCCACAAGTTTTCATTGTCTCTTCCAGGTGGGGCTAAGGCCATTTGAGCTGCCAGCTTTCTCTAAAAGCTTATGTAAGCATGCTTTATGAGTGCCCTCTGTACTGGGTGTGTGTGGATGTAAGCATACCCACATTTATGTGGGGAGGAGTGGAAGTAATGAGTAGTCTAATCTTTGTTACATCTTTATCTTTGTGATTCTGACTTTGATTTATCTAGGTTAAAGACAAACAGATTTATATCAATTCAGATGAAAAATAAATCTCATTGAAACACTCAGTGGAGCAAGAAGCCAATGAGGATGCTAGTCTCTGTTCAGTGCCTCTTTGTTAATCTATCACTTCTTTGTGGGAGCATGAGAGAAACTGTTGATTTGACAGGCCCTCATCCTACCCTGCTTGGATCTGCACTGACCATGGATTTGTTCATAAATTTGGAATTGCAAAGACGTGTGCCTATTTGATACCTTTGACCTCATTTATCTGCATGTTACAGCTGAGAGCCTTAGCATGGCCGTGAATAATGTCCATTGAACAACACGGAAGAAGCACAGGAATCAGAAGATGCAACTTATGTTCTTGAGGAGTGTGTATTCTATTTAGTTAATGTCACCTGATACATTCCACTTAAATTATTTTTTCTATTAATTAGAATAGAACTGAAGTTTGGGAGCAACTAACCACATACATGAGTGTTTATGACTTTGACACATATTTTTATAGATATGTAGAGGTGCAGCTATGATCTTGGTGGGGGAAAATAACGTAATGAAAAGAAACAGGTTTCTTCTTAAAAGTGCAACTAGTTTTTATTCACCATAGCTTTGCTAACTAGAGTTGATGACAAATGAAGAATAACAAGTGCTAAATCAGATTACTTTTACCTTTTTTCTATATTTTTCTGTTCCCTAACATATTGACACACAAAAGGATAAAAAAGAATAATCCTTGGGCTTTCAAGCTTGTTTTAGTTTAGCTCTAGTCAAAATGTGGTCCAAGGGCCTTGCATATGGTCTTTAAGACTTCTTTTTTTCTATTTTTATAATAATGCTAAGATGTCATTTGCATTTTGTACTTACATTCTCTCATGAGCACAAAATAGAGTTTTCTAGATGCTACATGGCATATGTTGATATTGGAATGATGGCTTATGCAGTGGGTACTTGTGTATTTATTTGTGTGTGTGTTTCTAGGTTTTTCTAAGGTAAGTTCTTTGGGATCCTCAATAATTTTTAAGGATATAAAAGGATCCTGAGACCAACAAGTCTGAGAACTGATTTTTTAGGTAATACAAAATACATATTAAGATCACTTAAGATTGAATTCGTCTTAAGTTTGGGAAACATCACTTTAGAAAATTATGTAAAATTATGCAATATTATCAAATATGAAAAAGTTAATAAAAACTCACAAATTGTGTCATTTGGTTTATCTGATTTGGTTATAAATTACTGAGTTCCTGGCTATGGGTCTTTTTTTAGAGTTATAAAAAGCATCTTTTTAAAAGAGTTGAACTTATTGGGATGACGATTTTTAATAAAATCATACAGGTTGCAGGTGTGCAGTTCTGTAACACATCACCTGTGTATATTGTATTGTGTGCTCACCACCC
>PVKM010035422.1:0-15181 GCA_004027735.1 Carollia perspicillata | reverse complement strand
ACTGAGGTAGGGACCAGGCCCAAACTGAGCCTCGCTTTAGCTATAAAATGAGGATGACACTGGAGCCCGTTCTAAGGTCATTTTTTGCCATCTTGGAGAAATGGAATGAGCAAGGGAGAAGCACGTGTGGGAGACAGTGGGAAAGAGGGATGTGGGAGGCTACCCGCGCCAGGTCTCAGATGCATGACCGGAGGTGAGGGGCTCGCTTCGGAGGATGGGAAGGGAAGAGACAGGTCCAAGCTTATCAGGGCAATTCCAGACAGGCGCTGGGGGAGGGGAGAAGCCAATGCTTTCTCTGTGCAAGTCAGGGAACCAGCACCGAGGGAGGAAGGAGGAGGCTTGCCACATAAACCGGAAGAGGGTCTCCAGGGGCACTACCTGCCTTCGTGCCTGGATGCTATTTATAGGCCTTCAGCCTGATCTTCTCCACCTGTGTATTAAAAGGTGCTTATTCCCAGCACCTTCTTTTTTTCTCCTAAGCTTTTATGTATTTATTTTTGGAGAGAAGTTAAGGGAGAGAGAAAGAGAGGGAGAGAAACATCGATTGGTTGCCTCTTGTACATGCTCTGACAGGGGACCAAACCCGCAACCCAGGCACGTGCCCTGACCGGGAACTGAGCCGGCGACCTTTCGTTTCACAGAACGATGCCCAAGCAATTGAGCCACACCGGTCGGGGCCAGCACATTCCTTTGCTTGATGAGTGCATTGTCATCTGTGGGTCAGTGTTTGGCAGAACACGGATGACACCAGGCCATTCCTCGCACTGGCAGGGCCTGCCCCAAGGCAACCAATGGGAGGCCCGCATGCATCTGTCTTGATATTGGAAAGTTATACGTCAAGCTACTATGCTGCTAAATAAAACCTAGCCTGCCCCTCCTCCTAGGCAAGTATACTTTCATGGTGAGCTGGAGGGTAATCAGGGAGTTTTCTCTTTGCAATTCTTTTTTTTATCCCTCTGATAAATCAAGAAGTATCAGGCAGGTGCTTGTGTGTCTTCAGCACCCTTTGTCACTTGATCAACTTTTTTGAATGACAAATTTTCTGTCTCCTGGGAGTTTGATACTTCGACTGATGGTACGGGGAGAGCCAGCCCTCCCTCTGTGGCCCTGGCCCGCCCCTCGCTCCTCTCCTGCCACTCTTGGCTCTGCCCTCAGCCTTGAGTGACTTTGCACACGTGTGTGTAAGACAAGACAGCCCATTCCATCTCAGCCACACCCTGCAGCTCCTGGAGTCGCCAGCCTGCTTGTCCCTCCTAGGGCCTGCGGGGTGCACCAGTGGGTCTCTCCCCCTCCAGGTGGGTGGATGGGGGAAGAGGCCGCCAGTCTGGCACTCTGGGCCCTAGGTAGGCACTTCTCTTTGGCCCTGAAGAATCCACGTCCTGTTGGAAAGTGGTCCCAAGGGGCCCTCTCAGGCACAGGCCTCTCTGTCTGAGGTAGTGACAGTATCTCTTGCACAAAGTTGATGGAAAGATTAGTGAGTTAATGCAGGAAAGGGCTTAGCCCAGGGCTCGGCACAGGTCCCGTTATTGATGGGGTTGCTGAGAAGCCCTGTGGCAGGCTGTGCGGCAAAGACAGAGGCTTGCACTCTGGTAGGAAGAGGAAGGTGGTATTTACTGAACTACCATGTGCCGGGTACTAAGTCAAATGCCCACAGGCATGACTGCACTGACCCTCCCAGTACCCTGGGAGGAGGGGACCCATTTCACAGATGAGGAAACTGAGGCTCAGAGATGATGAGCTGCCTACCCAAGGCCACGCAGTGGAGCTGGGATTTGAATCCAAGCAGATCTGACTCAGTTATGACCTTGCTCCTTTCCACGGGCCAGAACAGGCAATGGAAGCGAAGAGAGAAGAGAGAGGCAGAGGGAGAAGGAAGCAGATGGCTGCGGGGTCAGAACGAAGGTGAAGGAGATACCTGTTTGGAGATGCGCTCCATGACCTCTGTGGTTTAGCACGTGGCCACATGTGACCGGATGTGGAAGAGCGGCCGGCATGGACCCTGGTTTTCAGTCTACACGGTCCAATGGAGCAAGAAGAAAAAATCTCTTGATCATCACTTGGACTACACCCACAGTGTGAGTGCAGTTTTGCCCAGGTCCAGTTGCCTCGAAGTGTAGTAATAACTCCGCCCCACTTTCACTTGGCTGTAATTGCTACGCGATTAGGACATGGAGCCTGTCTGTTTGCACAGCCTTCAGAGTTTACTGCCCCTGCTCTGTGTCCACACACTCAACCTGGCCTTGGGATGACCCAAGGCCACTGGACAGACCAAGAGGTCTCTGACGTGTGATTTCCTGGGAAGCACATAGCAGTCTGGCTCAAATCCAGACTTGGCCACTGATGCTGTGTGACCTTGGACAAATCATCAAACCTTTCTGGCCCTCAGGTTCTTCAAACATAAGGGGAGGAGAGGTGTGGTGTGTGGGAGGAGTGGTTACTCTGAAGCCCAAATCACTGGAGACATCTCAGAATGAGACATTTTCAGGTAATCAGGGAGTTTTCTCTTTTCAATTCTTTTCTTATCCCTCTGCCAGATCAAGAGGTCTCAGCCCGGTGCTTGTGTGTCTTCGACGCCCTTTGTCACTTATCATCTCGTTTTTCAGCAAAGGCAGCCCCAGATCAAAGCTGTCAGGCAAGAGCTTCCCGCTAGATTGTCTGGTTTTCATTGTCTTTCGTTTTAAGGAGCCTTCTATTTACAGAAAGTATTGTGGTCTTCCAGTTATAGCAGTGATAGGAGATTTACTCTGTAGCAAAATGTGTGCAAGCTGTTTGAAAATGAGTCCATTTGAAGGAAAACAAATGAAATGAATAGGGATATAGAAGGTGTGTGCGCCTCCTAGGGAGACCTGAACAAAGCACCACCAGCGGTGGGGGGTGGGGGTCGCTTAAACGACAGAAACATGTCCTCTCACAGTTCTGGAGGCCAGAAGTCCAAGGCCTATGTGTCCCAGGGCCACGAGCCCCCGGGGGCTCTGCCCCAAATCCTTCTTTGCCCCTGCCTCGGTTCAGGTGGTTGCCACTCATCCCTGGCGTTCCTCAGTTTGCAGGGCCATCGCTCCATTCTCTGCCTCCTTCCTCCCATGGCATCCTCTCCCTGTGTGTCTCTGACTTCACACGGCCGTCCTCCCCTGTGTCCAGATTTCCCTCTTCTTATAAGGACACCAGTCATGTTGGATTAGGGCCACCCCGGTGACCTCATCTTAACTTGATTGCATCTTCACAGACCTTATTTCCAAATAAGGGCACATTCATAGATGCCAAGGGTTAAGATTTCAACATGTCTTTCGGGGGGACATTTTTCAACCCATAACAGGTGAGTTGTGGCAAAAGAAAGCATGTACAGGAAGACCTGACAAAGGTTTGGGGCACACTGCCCAGGACAAAGAACATGGGAAAGGGAGTCCCAGCCTTGACCTCCTGACCGGGGCACCTTGGGCCATCATCCCTCTCTGAGCTTCGGCTCCTGGGGTTTTCCAACTGGCCGGGACCCCTCGGAGCAGCATCTCCAGTGAGGTCTGCCTTTCCAAGCTCAAAGGCATAGGGGTCTGGGGCTGTGGGAGGGGCCCCAGATCTGGAGTCTCTCAAGCTGCTTTCTCCCTACCAGGCTCCTCTGCAAGATGAAGATTGTCGCAGTGGCAGATTAGGACCTGGTCCTGATACTCCCCATCGGGAGGTAGGATGCTGCTCTCTACCGCTCTCACGTCAAGGCCAGATCGTGGCTTGCTTGGCTTAATTGAATGTCGTGGGAGTGACGCTGTGCCAGTTTCAAGCCTGGGCCTCAAGAGGCTTTGCAGCTTCTGCTTTCGCTATCTTGGAACCTTTCCCCCGCCATATGAAAAAGACCAGGGTAGCCCTCTGGTGGATGAGAGACCCTGTGGAGGGACGCCCACCAGCTGACCACAGACTTTAGAGGAAGCCCAGCCAGGCCAGTAGAAAAACCATCCAGATGAGCCCAGGCCAAGTCACCAAATAAGTTATTATTGTTTTAAGCCACTTCGTTTTGGGATGTTTGTTATGCAGCTGAAACTAACTGATACCTCCCACTCTAATCCTCTGTGGGCTGGTGAGGAGTAAGCAGAGTTACACTTTAGACAGTGCCCGGCACACCAGGAAATGCTGGAGTTCTCCTGCTCCTGGGTCAAAATGCTTTTCAGTGGTCAAAGGTGAAAGAAAAAAGGTGAGGGCTTTTATGGGTCTGGTGATTTTGCCACTAATTTCATTTCACCTGATATTGGTCTCTTCTCCGTGTCTTAGTTATAGAAAGGCTCTTGTTGGTGGTTTGGGTTTAGGTGCTCCTCATGAAAGCTCCCCTCTTAAAAATTTTTTTTTATTTTAATTAATTAATTTATTTTTAGAGAGAGGGGAAGGGAGGGAGAAAGAGAGGGAGAGAAACAACAATGTATAAGAGAAACTTCGATCGGTTGCCTCCTGCACGCTCCCAAATGGGGACCTGGACCGCGCAACCCAGGCATGTGCCCTGACTGGGAATTGAACCGAAAACCCTTTGGTCTGCAGGATGACGCAGACCCACTAAGCCACACCAGCCAGGGCACAAAAGCCCTCCTTGACTAGCATTTTAGATCCCAGGGAATTCATAAGAACACTTAGAGAAAGTACATTGAGAGAGAGAAGGACCCGAGCTTGAAGGAGTGGGTCTCAGAAGAGGAGCCCATAAAGGGGCCTGAAGAAGAACGTCAGGAGGTTGAAGGGAACCAGAAGACGGCATATCAAGGGAGCCCGGAGATGGGTATCATGGGTATCGTGAAGGAGGAGGGCTAATGGAGTCACAGGAAGCTTGATGAAAGAGGATTGACAAATGGCAACTGGATGTGTCCACCTGGAAGACGACCACCAGTGCCCCCTGCAGGATGTGATCCAGGGGGTCCAGGGGATGGAAGACTGAATGCAGTAGCTCCAGGAATAAGCTGGATGAGCAAGCAAACCCATGGAGCGTAGGCATATTGTGTTCACAAATATTCTCTTCTGCATGCATTTCTTTAACTTCCACCTGGGAGCACCTCATATGCTCCTAAGGACTGGGGAACACAGATAAAAAGACAGTTTGCATCTTTAAGAAATGTGAGATCTATCCCTGGCTGGTATGGCTCAGTGGATTGAGTGCTGGCCTGAGAACCAAAGGGTTGCCAGTTCGATTCCCAGTCAGGGCACACGCCTGGGTTGCGGGCCAGGTCACCAGTGCGGGTGCACGAGAGGCAACCACACAGTGTTGCTTCTCTTCCTCTGTTTCTCTCTCCCTCCCCTTCTCTCTGGAAATGAATAAATAAAATCTTTTAAAAAAAAGAGAGAGAGAGAGATGAGATCTAGATACAGAAAAACTGTTGGTTGCCAGATGGGAGGGAGGTTGGGGGCTGGGTGGAAAAGGTGAAGGGACTGAGAAGTACAGATTAGCAGTTACACAATAGTCACGGGATGGAAAGTACAGCGTGGGGAGTATAGTCAGTAATATTATAATAACTGCATGGTGTCAGAGGGGATCACTTCATAAGTTATATAAATGTGTAAGCACTATGCTGAACATCAAGACTAATACAATATTGAATGTCAATGGCAGCTGCAAAAAAATTTTTCTTTTTTACTGTTACAGAGAGGGGAAGGGGGGAGAAAGAAAGGGAGAGAAACATCACTGTGTGAGAGACACATCGATCAGTTGCTTCCCACACGTCCCCAACTGGGAACCTGTCCTGAAACCCAGGCATGGGCCCTGACTGGAAATTGAACCAGCAGCCCTTCGGTTTGCAGGCCAGCGCTTAATCCACTGAGCCACACCAGCCAGGACAAAAAAAAAAAAAAAAATTAAATTAAAGAAATGTGAGATCCCTGAGGAAACCCAGATGATGATGAATGAATAAGTGAAAAAATGAATGAGTGACATATCCTTGGGGAGAATATCCCCAAGGCCTAGCCCTTCCCCAGCACAGCGCCAGGGCCCAGCACAGAGGCTCCGGGGTGGGACGGTCCTAGCTCTCAGAGTTCCGAGCTGTGTGATCTTGAGCAGTAACCTCACCTCTCTGTGCTTCGGCGTATTCACCTGCACCACGGAGCTGTAGCTGCCACCACTTCAGGCTCTGTGGTGAGAAGGAGCGGTGAGACCCCAAAGGTGGGAGAGTTCAGTGGACAGCAGTGTGGGTGTGAGAGTCTCTCCTTGGCTGGCAAATCCCCCGGGGAGCTGTGAGCTTGCTCTTTTTTGTTTTCACAAAACACACCTGACCAGGTAGATGCCTGTTTGCTTTAGAAGGGAAAAAGAAAAGGGGGGCAAGGGTTGTGTGCAGGAGTGGAGGCAGGAAGGAAGATAAGGGGAAGGAGAAGGGGGGAGGGAGGGAGGCAACAGCGGCAGGAACGCTCTAGGGCGCTCGCTGCCTCCAGCCCCTACTTTCAGCTGTTGTACCTGCCAATTCACGTAATGCCTGCAGTAGCCCAGCGAGGAAGGTGTTGTGATTGCCAAGAGGGACATGAAGACATCTACCCCATGTGGCAGAACCTGGGGAGCAGAGGCGGGATTGGGGGGCTGGCTCCAGAGCAGGGAAGGGGGTGCCTGCCTGAGCAGACAGAGCTTGCAGCTCAGGGTCGAGGCCTGGAACTGCCACAGACGCGTGTGCGACCCCGGCCCTCTTTGGACCTCGGTTACCCCATCTGTGCAATAAAGGGCTGGGCCCCACCTTCTTAAGTTACCCAGGGGCTCCTCTCTCCCGGCCTCTTCCTGCTCCTCACCAGGGCTTAGATGCCCCACCTGGACCGCCCTAACTCCCTCTCAGCCCCCAGGTCCACGGCATCCTAGGAGACTCTCCCAGACAGGGGGAGCTCAAGACGCTGTCCCTGACTTAGGCTCTGCCCTCCACTCGTCCCCTGCCAGTACCCTCCTCACTGGCTTTTCTTCACTTGAGCCCCTGGAGAAAAACCAACTCACATGTCACTTTCTTGCTAAAGAATCTCGGTGGCTTCCTATTATCCGCCAAAGGGAGACCTCAGCCAGCCCTCCAGGTCTCCCAATCCTATCTCTTCAGCTGGACTGCCAGCCTTCACCCCTAAACTCTCCCACCAGCCACATAAGAGGATTCTCTTCTGCTCCCTTTGGATTCTCCCATTGGGAGTCTACATGAGCAGCCCCTCGGTAGGTCTGCCCTCGTATTCCCCAGGCCAAGCTAATGGCTCCTCTTGAATTAGGTAACAGAGGTTAATGCGTCTTGCCATAGTGCATTTTTGTGCAATTACTCCTGAGCTCCTTGAGGCCGGGGCCAGAGCCTAGCCCTCTCTAAACTCCCTGTATGAGCACCACCTCCCCAGTCCACACCCCATGCAACCGAACCATCTCTCCAGCCTCAGGGCGAAAATCATATGGTAGTGGGAGCTTTCAGCCTGAACAAGAAACAGGAAATAAAGCTGGCTAGAGGCTCCTGTCCTAATGGAGGAATGTCAGGCAGCAGGGGATTTAGTACCTAGGCCTAAGGGACCTCCAAATCTGCATGACCTTGAGAAGCCATAAACTTGAGTCCTCCCTCTCCCACAGCCGGAGCATCCCACAAGACATCAGCCAGGAGGATTTCCAAAATTGGTATACCTGAGGCTGTTGTTGCCAACTGTTCATTCTGCTATAAAAAGCTGCCCCCCTGCGCCCATTTTAGTGATTCATAGAATTGCATCAGTCAGCAGCTAAAAGAAAAGCCTCAGCTCACCATGGACCTCCCCGGTTCCCTTTGGGAGGATTCTAAGTGCTTCTTCCAAGTGTGAGGTTTTCTGGAGACCAGAATTGCATCTTGGCTGCGCCCCGGGGTGTTGGCAGGAGCCAGCTGTTCCGCCTATTTTCCTGGCCTCGGCCAGGAGGCTCAGATCCCTCTACAGGGCCCTTGGGGGTGGCACTGTAGGAGAGAAGGTGCAGGTCTGGGAGATGAGGCAGTGCTGGGACAGAGACAGGGATGGGGGACCTGAGAGGTGGTCCGAGAGTGGGCTGGAGGTGAGATGGGGCCCCCTGAGGCAGGCCACTGCAGGTCCTGGGAGTCCTTGAGCTGGGTCAGCCTAACTCAATGGGGTGTGGGCCAGAGAGTCACATGCAGCTGGTACAGAGGCCCCGATTTCCAGGACACTGTGGCTGGAGCCTTCCCCAGCGGTGTGCCTTGGACAAGACCCTTCATATAACCTGGCCCTCACCGGCCGCTCTGGAAGTCGGCGGAACATGAAGCAAGTGCAGCTCTCGGCACAAGGCCACTGCATAGGAAGTGATCAGACAGGGCAGCAAGCTGAGGTGCTGAGGAGGTGTGGGAGGGGAGGGCCCCTTACAAATGGGCTGGGCTGCAAACTTCAGCCTTCACGGGACCCCTGCAAGGTGGCGGCACTGCCATGATGCCGTGTCACAGGTGAGGCCCGGTCGCCCAGGAAGTAGAACTATTCCCCCCAGAGAAGTGCCCCACAAGCTCCCGGCCTTCTGCGCCACCACCGGCCCTCCTCTCCCTGTCCACAGCTCGGCACCGGCTTCTCCTGGGGTCTCCGGGCCTCTATCCGGCGCCTGAGTTTTCTCTCAGCTTGCCCTGCAATGTCCCTGCCCCTTCCCCCAGAACTTTCAGTGGCTCCCCATTGCCTGCAAAACAAACAACAGGCCCTCCTTTGGCTTTCTTCTGGGTGGCCTTGAAATCTAGGCTGCCGTCCTTCCTCTCCCCTCGCCCCAATGTACAGTGAGCGCTTTCATCCTCGGCCTTGCTCACTCCGTTCGCTCCTCCTGACTCTCTGCCTAGCCTCTGTTGAAACTCCCCCACTCTGCAGGCACCACTGGGTGCTACCCCTCCTCCATAGAGCCTTGCTGCGCTATCCAGTCTGATGAAATCTCTTCCCACCTGGATCTCCAGGACATTTGGCTCGTCCCACCCTCGCAGCCTCGGCACTCACGGAGAATTTGGGGTTGGACCAGCTAGGGCCAGGTCATTCTGCCTCTCTGACCCTCCATGTGCACCAGCTGCTCCCTAGGCCTGCTGGAAGGATTAAAAAAGACACAGATGCCCGGGGAGCTTTATCATCTCCACATTCCAGAAACCTATGAGGACCACCCCCTGGCATTGTCTCTTTGGTAGCCACCTTCCTTCCTCTTGGCCAAGAGAACTCCAATTTAGGAGAGGGGGCAACATGCCCTCCCCTGGGGGATAATGTTGATGGGTCCGGAGAGTTCCAACCATCTCATCCCCCAGGTTCAGTGACAGGTCTGGGGTGGGCATGTGAGTAGGTTCTGGCCAATGGAACGTAAGAGAAAGTCTGTTGCGGGGGAGACTCATGGGAAAGATTGTCTTCCTGGGGAACAGACATGGGACACCTCACAGTTCCGGGTAGGCAGCCATTGCCTCATTTTTCCCAGCTCAGAGCTCCCGGCTCAGGGCTCCCAGCTCAGAGCATCGACGTCTGGAGCTGCGACCACCACCAGGGCCCTCCAGGGAAAGGTGCCACCAACACACTGGGGGTGCTGCTGTGAAAAGTCAGGAAGTCTTGGGGTCCCCCGGGCTAGCACTGAGCTACTGCTCCCTCTGGGATGGGAGCTGAGACCTGAGTCACAAGAGCCGGCCACGTGGCAATCTAGGGGGTGGTGGTCCGGGAGTGGGAACAGCCAGGGCAAAGGCCCCAGGCAGGAAGGAGTGTAGAGTATTCTGGGACCAGAGAGGCAGCTGTGTGTGTGTCTGGAGTGGAGGGCATGTGGGGGTTAGGGACAGGGAATGAGATCAGTGATGGCAGGGCCTGGGCGATGCAGGACCTCACAAGCCACAGCCAGAGCTTTAGATTTTATGCATTGTACTCCCAACATTGTATTATAAAAATGTGCTGATATATACAAAAGTTGAAAGAATTTAGAACACGCACATGCATACACACACACATATTTTTTTTTTACCTAGGTTCAACCTCTGTCAGTATTTTGGCACTCACTGCCTTATCTTCATATATATGTATTTTTTTCTTTTGCTTAAGCATTTGCAGGCCACTTGACGACTGTATGACCCCTAATTAATTCCTAAACACTTGGCCATGTGTCTCCTAAGAGCAAGGTGTTCCTCTTCGTAAGCATGTTACCATCGTTACCGGAGAAAATGAAAATAATTCCCTAAGACTCAATCCATGTTCCAGGTGCCCCCCCAAATGTCTTGTATGGCTGGGCCTCCTCCCCCTGCCTCCCCTCCCCTCCCCTCCTCTTCCCTTCCCTAGAACCAGGATCTAATGAAGGTTTACATGTTGCACTTGGCTGCTATGCCAAATTCTTTTAAACTAGAATAGTCTCCCACCTATTTCCCCTGGCATTGACTTTTTAGAAAGTCTGTTGCTTTCATTACTTTATTAAGTTAAATATGTCACCCATTCAGTGAACGAATGTTAAGCGTGCAGCTTGGTGAATCTGTTCACATATAATTACCACCCAGATCAAGGTACAGAATGTTTCCATCCTTCCAGAAGCTTCCCATGGGTTCCTTTCAGGCAATCCCTACCCACGCCCGGGGCACCCACAGTTCTACTTTCTCTCGCGGGAGATTGGTTTGGGCTGCCCTAGAACTTCACATAGACGGAATCAGACAGCATTTTCTCATGTGCTCAGCTTCTTTTACTCAGGATGATGTCTGAGAAATTCACTGTGTCTATCAGCTCTGGATGAAACACTCTCCCGTAGTCCTGGGAAGGGGCAGTGGGTGTGTCTGGTGACAGAGAATAAGACGTTGACTCTCACGAAGAGCCCAGGACAGCTGTGGTGGCTGTTGGTTTCCCTGTGGTGTCACTTGGCTGTTCTCTCCCCTGATTTCACATGAGCTGAAAGCCTTAACTATGCCCAGTCGAGACTCCACCGGTGGGGTGTGGTTCTCATGTCACATCCCACCAGGAGGCTCAGAATATCAGGTGTTCCCATTGTGAGGGACCTCAGACTGGTCAGGTAGTAACCCCAGATCCTTCCACTGCTACGGTAAGTTTCCATTTTTAAAAAAATTTTTTAAAGATTTTATTTATTTATTTTTACAGAGGGGGAAGGGAAGGGAGGAGAAAGAGAGGGAGAGAAACATCAATGTGTGGTTGCCTCTCGTGTGCCCCCCACTGGGGACCTGGCCCGCAACCCAGGCATGTGAATTGAATTGAACCAGCGACCCTTTGGTTCACAGGCCTGTGCTCGATCCACTGAGCCATGCCAGCCAGGGCCAGTTTTCATTTTCACGTCCAAGTCAGTAGAGGGTTTTGAGCAGGAAATGACATGATCTGATTTACCATTAGTAAAGACCCTTTAGCTCCATTTGGAGAATGGACTGTAGGGGAGTGAGGACAAAGGCAGGGAGACCAGAGAGGAGGCCGTGGCCCCAGGCCAGGCGCGTGCTGACGTGGGCGGCAGTGGAGGGGGTGAGGGGTGGCCTCTCGCCTACGTGCGGTCGGTGCCCAGTCACTGCTATTTTGCTTGAGCGGGGCATCTGGAGGCTGGCAGAGGGAATGTCTCGGTCATAACTGGGTGTGCCTGAGTTCAGGGAAACCTCGACCTTTGTGGTTTGATGCTGCAATAAATTAAACAACAACAACAACAGCAAACAAAAACAGAACAAGAGTCTGACCTGGGTACCCAGCAGGCCTTGAAGCAATTTCTGATTAATAAAACTCTCAGCCCTCCTCCCTGGGCCCCACAAATCACCAGGGAGCCCGCTCTGCCTTGGGGGAGCATTGTTCTCATTGTCACAGAGCGACAGTGTGGGCTAGTCAGGTCTGCCTCCTGGGGACAGGAAGTTCCCAGCTTGGGGCCTGGGGTAGACAGCTTGCTCCCCCTCCCCAATGCTCAGGCTCACACATCCCTACGTTGGTCCGGGCGCAGGGTCAGGGTGCTGTGTGGCACCTGCAACCTGACCAGGGTGACAGGTATTCCTCCAGAAACTCAGGGGCAGCTCTTGTCCAAAATCCCGTTGGTCCTAAGGGATGTGGCGGGAGCCCGGTGGCCTGTATCAGCTATCCATCACTGTGTAACACATTACTCCAAGCAAAAAACGTTGACTATATCTCATGTTCTCTGTGGCCCAGGAATCCTGGAGCTGTTTTGCAGGGTGCTTCTGGCTTGGGAGGGGCCAGTGTGGTCTCTCCCGAGGTCACCATCAACTTGTCAGCTGGGACTGCTGTCATCAGAGGGCTTGACTGGGGCTGGAGCCTCTGCTCTCGAGATGGCTCATATGCAGGGCTGGCAAGACAGTCCTGGCTGCTCTGCACAGGCTGCTGCCCCCTTGGCGGCTGGCTTCCTCCAGAAGCGGCAGCCCCAGCCTCAGGAGGAAGCTGCCCTGCCATGTGACAAAACCTCAAAAGTCACACAAGGTAATTTCTGCAATATCTTATTGGTTGCACCGGTCAGCCCCATTCAGTGTGGGTGAGGGCTGTATAAGGGTGTGAAGAACAGGAGGAGAAAATCACAGGGACCCAGATGTGGGCACACGGGCAGCCAGATCCCGGTGAACAGGGAAGAACCCTCCCAGCCCTCTGCTCCACACTCACCCGTGCTCCAGTCATCCCGCGTTCTAGTCACCGTGTCTGGCCTTGGGAGCGCGGGGGTGACGTAAGAAGGCTTAGCCTCGGTCAAGCCTCCAGAGAGAGAACTCCATCCATTCAGAAGATTCATTAGGGGGGCAAACCTCATGGGCCATGCAGGGATGAGCGAAGCCACCAATCCCTGACAAAGCCTCATTGGTGAGGACACCACGCACCACTCAGAGCCTTAAATACACAGCCAGACTTGCCAGGAGCTCTGGGATGAACGGCAACAGGACCAAGGAGGAGAGAGAAAGCCCTGGCCTGGAACCATTCAGGGAGGAGGTGGCATTTTGATGTCCAGGAGAACTAGGCAGGTGGGGGACAGTGTCACACAGGGGTCAGAGCCAATATGGGACTCAAGCTCAGGCTGGAGACTTCCTGAGACATCCCCTCCCCAACTCCTACTTGACCCAAGCAATTGGTCAAATACTGTGCCACTTGTCATGGCCTATGCTGGCCGCTGTTTTGGCTAGGAGTGGATGAAACAAATCTCGCGATGCTTAAAACTGTAGTGGTGGGTCAGAGGCAGGGCCTGGAGACAAGTTTCAGATCAATACTAACAGTAAAGGTAGCTCCATTCTAGTCAGGCAATAGAAAATCATTTTATTGCAGTGGGTGCCATCATATCCCTATTTGACAGATGAGAAAACCAAAGCTTAAAACTGTAAAGATAGGCCAAGGTCACAGAGCCAGGTCTGTTATTCCCAGGATGTTTAAGTGGGCACAGAAGGACTCAGCCCGGCTCTCCGGCACACTCCGGGCCGCAGGTGCTGGCTGGGCCTCTCCTCTCCACCAGCAGGAGACCCTGCAGGCCCAGGACTTCACAACCATGGGAGGAGGGCGATGTGGACTTGTGCAGCTCAGCTTCTGAGCTCAAGGTCAGCCATGTGACTGATTAGCAGGGTCTGTGGGAATCACATGGGAAGGGATTTTTAGGGATTGCTTGGGGCAAAATGTCTCCAGGACTGATCTCCCAGCACAGAGATGGAGGTGGGGAGAAACTGTGGAAGCCCTGGTCAACCAGTAGGCTAATGGGGGGCCCCATGTGGCCCCACCCCTCACTCACCCCCTACTTCATAAAGACCACAGTGGTTAAGGCCCTCTACTTCTGGATGAGAGCCTCAGTGAGCCAGGCATTGTGCTGAGCATTTTATGGGCCCTGATGCACTGTCTTCTTGCACTCCATGCAGGGCTGTCCCCATTTCACAGATGAGGAAACTGAGCTCAGTGAGATCAAGTCAGTTGTCCAAAGGCACATGCAACCCAAAAGCAAGTCCTATCAAAATATACCTTCATCCTGACCTTTGTGGCTCAGTTGGTTGGGCGTTAACCCATGAAGCAAAAGGTTGCCGGTTCAATTTCTGGTCAGGGAACCTGCCTGGGTTATAGGTTTGGTCCCAAGTCAGGATGTGTTTGAGAGGCAACTGACTGATGTTTCTCTTCCCTTCCTTTTTCTTCCCTTCTCTTTAAAAATAAATAAAAAAATATATTTTAAAAATTTAAAAAATATATACCTTCAAAACATCACTTGGACCTGCCCCTGCTTTCCTTGTCCTTTGCCACTATGAAGGTCCCATCCACATTTAATACTTGCCTAGGTGATGCACGGATGGAAAGTGATGCTGAGAAAGGTCACATTTTAGCAAACTTGTACCTTGGATAAGCTGAACACCTCCAGATACTTCTCAGTCTTTACAAAGGTAACCAAGTCTTGTTTAAAATGTAGTTTTGTTCTCTCACTATCTACAAATAATATATGCCAAATATTTTGTGTCTTTAACATTTAGATAAAGAGGACCACACTGAATACTTCCTTCTGGAACTCGCCTTTTCTCCTTCTTCATCAAGTTGGTACCTGTAGCACAAGGTCATTCACTTTTCACTGCTGTATAATACTCCACAGAGAGGCTCTAATTCAATCTTTTGTTCTTGTGTTCAACTCCCACTGGTCAAGGTGGATATGATTTTGGTTCTGATGTAATAGATGGGAAAGTGGGCTCAGAGAGGTTAAGGGCTTATCTGAGATCAACCAGCTTCTAAGTGGCAGAAAAACCTCCATTGAGCCTCAAATGATGTTCACTTGTTCTTCCTATGAACAACTTAAGAACTTCTGGTCAAGATGGCAGCATAGGAAGACACGGCTCACCTCTTTGCACAACTACAAGAAAATTACAACTGAAATATAGAACAACCGTCACTCAGAACTGACAGAAATTGAGCCGAATGAAAGTCTGAGAACTATACCATTTAAGAAACCACATCCATCCAGATTGGTAGGAGGGGTGCAGACATGGAACAGGCTGGTCCCACATTCATGTGTGGTGGGTAAAAGTTTAAGAGGGTTATCTTGGGAGTGAGGAGTCCCAGCCCCACACCAGGGCCCCCAGCCCAGGGCTCCAGTGCCAGGAAGATAACAACTTCTGGCTGCAAAAACCAGTGGGGATTGAGTGAGTGGAAGGAACTTCTGGAGTCCCAAGCAGTTCCTCTTAAAGAACCCACACATGGACTCACCTACTTAGACTCACTTCCTCTGGACTTAGGTGCCAGGGAGGCAGCTTGAGGGGCACCAGGGGCGTGCAGGGGAAGTCTGAGGTGTCTGGCATCAAGGCAAGCAGAGGCCATTGTCCCTTTTCTAGGCCCTCCCCACAACAGAGCC
>PVKM010035421.1:0-15177 GCA_004027735.1 Carollia perspicillata | reverse complement strand
ATGGGACTTCTCTTCTTCCATCAGCCTGTGCTGCTTTCGGCTCAGAGGCCTTTGGAAATACCGTTCCTCTTTCTGGAATGCCTATCCTTTCTCTCCCCATTTCCTAACACCTCCTCTTTTCAGCTGTTACTCCTAAGGTCCTTCCTCCAACAAACTTCCCTTTCTCCCACATGTCTGTTAAGGGTTCTGATCTCAGCACCCCACACTTCACCTCCCTTCTTCACTGTTACAGACCTGAGCAGTGGGACCCCTGTTGGAGTTGCTCACCGATTTCCCTCAGGACCACGTGGCCCCTGGTCCCTGGTCTTGCGTGTGAACCGTGTATAAGAAGTACAGAGTGGGGCAAAAGTAGGTTTGCAGTGGTTTGTGTGGGAAATAATAGAATAATTAATAAATAGTGTTACAAGAATAAACTGTTTGCATACTCATACCTGTGAACCAACTTTCGCCCCGTCCTGTTTTTGTCAAATGTATTGCCCTAAAATAAACAGATATTGTTGAGACAATGCAGGGTGTTTCGAAAGCTGAGGGCCTCTGAAAACACAGATGTGGAACGTTGATCTCATTGGTTGGCTGCGAGTAACAGAAACAAACAAGACATCAACAACTTAAAGAAGATGGAAGTTTGTTTCTCCATCGTGGAAGTCCTGGGCTGGTTTGATGACTCTGCTCCTCAGGGTGCTCGGGGACTCGAGATTTCTCTGGCTTATCACTGGGCCGTTACTAGTGCTGGGTCTCAGCCACATGGTCCAGGACTGCTCTGGGCCCCAGGCTGGACCATGGAGGAGAGGCTAAGGAAGGGACAAAGTGCCTGTGCCACTCAAGGAAGGTTCTTTTGACTCCCCTGCTTACCTCTTGCTGGCTGTAATTTAGACATATGGCCATGTCTACTTGCAGAGGAGACTGGGAAAGTAGCCTTTATTCTAGGCAGCTCTGCGCCCAACGAAAATTTCTACTACTCTGGAGAAAGAAAAAGATGTTAGAGATCGACTATGTCTTTCCCAGGAAGTCAGGGTGGACATCACGAAGATTGAACTTAAGCTGAATGGCCACTTGGCAGATCATCAGATATTAATGGGGACCTTGAATTTAAGACTTTGATTCTATAATTCATAATAAAATTAAAGGCACAAGAGTTACTGATACTAAAATATGTTTTTTTGAATAGTGGTTTTTGATTTGCTATGTTGGTGAAATTTCTACAGGAGACAAACCTATCAAGGATGGTTTTAATAAGGAATAGTATGCTTTTCTCAAGAAATGTATCAACTTGCAAGAAGTTTAATTCTAACAGGATTCAAGATCAAATACAAGCCAAATAAGTCTTTAACTTTCAAAATGCAAAGGAGAGTAAGCAGGGTTTAAAAATAAAGAAAAATAGTGACAGATCATGTTTACAAAGCACTTTGATTTAGGGACATTTGGTGCTGTAACAGCCTCCCAAGCTAGATAGATTTATAGATAAGAACCTGAGAAATTAAGACCAGGCCAGGATCAGACAACTTGTAAGTGACAAAGTCAAGACTGAACCATGTTCATGCCTGATTTTTAACTTTTTCCTCCTGTCTCCAAGTGCATGTCAAAGCCTGACAGGGGAACATGTGGAAATTTGGATGAGAAAAGAAGCGTCTGCTAAATGTCTTTCTGGTACAGCAGGCCCTAGGAGGAGTTACGATGTTTATATGGATACCTGGCGTTCTCTAGTCATAGTCTGTAGAGAAAGTTCACAGGGAATCCTCCACCGTCAGGACTTTTAATGACTTGATTGTTGCACCGAAGGCAGCATTGCAGAGTGGCAGGGAGCACTGCGCTTGTTTGACAAACAGGAGACAGCACACACGTATTGAGGACATGCAGCAGTGTGCACTCTGGTGTCACTGAGCAACCGAGAGCAGATTGCTTTGTATTCTGAGTTACTACTGAGGTGGCGGTGTGGGTTGGGGGACTCCTAGAAGGACCTTCAAAGTGAGGCTTTACAGAGAACGAGATTAAATGACATTCAAAGATATCACGGCTACTCTCACAGGACCTCTCTTTGCTGACACACAGCCCCGCCCCTGCCATTTCAGCAGGTCACATATGAGTGCAGATGCCACTTGGCCCGATTCAGAATTTTTCACTCACAGGTTTAATTAAAATTTGCAGCGAGCACCATCTATCATTTCTCCTTTGTAATTTTTCTCTCCCGGAGAGAAAAGCGCAGCACTCATCACCTCTTGCACGTTTCCAGTGCCTTTGTCTCTCTAGGGAGAGACTGGGAACCCCTTTAACAATTCATTTTCATTGGGAACCTTAATGCAAAGCAAATCACAATTGTGGGTCTGTGCTTTTAGCTAAAAATAGGTGAGTGAACTCCCTGAGGTTGATTATTTAAGTCAGTGAACTATAAAGACCAAGAGCATGTAATACACAGGAATTATTTTTTATAATGATGTAATGAAGCTGGTTCCACCTTGAGAGAGCCAGACCCCCAGGTCTTGTGCTTGCAGAACCGAGGTTTCATGGGCTGGTTTCATGGGCTGGTTAGACATGTTAGTGTTGCAGAAAGCAAAGTGAAACTTGTACCTTCGCCAATGGCAAGGGCGTATGGGCACACCAAAACATCAGTCTTCAGGTCAGATTTGTATAATAATTAGTTCTTTATACTAATCAATTGATGTTCCACATAGCATATATATATTTTTGACTGATTAAAATGGGGACTAAGTTATCTCTTTTTTATTTTATTGATTGTTTTAGAGAGAGAGAAGGAGGGGGTGAGAGAGACAAAAACATCAATTTGTTGTTCCACTAATTTATGCACTCATTGGTTGATTCTTGTATGTGCACTGACCAGGGATCAAACCTGCAACCTGGGACTATCAGGATGATGCTCCAACTACCTGAACTTCCTGGTTAAGGCTTAAGTTATTTCTTAATGAGTAAGTTTTGCAGGCAAATTCTCTCAACATGATAGGAAAGAAGAATGAAGGTTTTAGAATAAAGTATGAAATGGAGCCCTGGTACTGTTTTGTCACTTGGAGTAGGCCACACAACAACTGTGAGAATGAATTATCTCATCTGTACAAAGGGGATTAATGATAGCTGTGATGTATTTGTTCTAAGGGCTAGAAAGGATACCTAGTCCAGTAATTAGCACATAGTAGCCTATGAAGGATGATTACCACCATCATCATCGTCATTGTCATCCTTATTCCATCAAAACCTGGGGTTTAAAAGAAAGAGGAAGTAAAAGGGTCCCTCGGTTGTGAACAGGAAGCACTGTCTGAAGGAAGGCTCAGCAACATTAAAACTCTGCTGATCTGGGCAAAGCCAGCTTGAGAAAGTCATGTCAGTCGGGGCTCCTTGTCCTCCTCTATGAAAAGGAAAGCTTTGGGTTGCTGATGTCTAAGCTGATTTCTAGCTTAGATAGTTTATATTTCTCACCCTCCAGCCAAGACTTCCTGTCCCAGCTCTGCCGTAGACAGCAGTGCTGTCCAGTGAGTCACTGCTCTTCCATGAGCCTGCGTCCTTGTCTAGAATAGATAGGGAATGCTCTGCCTTCCGGGTTGTCATGCATTAAGGACACGGCCCAGAGCAGGAATGGCCTAAACTGTAAGTGGCAGCTGATCACTCTGAGGAGTCCACTCAGCCCTCCCCACAGTCAAGGTTTGCTAAGTTCTGCACCATCGCAGCCACACTCTTCAGGTGTGCTTCACGCTGCCTGTGTCCTTCCTCTGGGGGCCTGGGAATCAAACCAGGCCCTGCACACGTGTGCTAGTACATGGTCTAGGTCCTCGGCGTATGCTGTATCTCCACTCTCATGTGAAAGCATTTCACCTTCATCTCTAAGACAGCCCTCTCAGTGTTCCTTCTGCCTGTTTTTCTCATCTAGATGTTCTCTCTAACTGTAAGGTCTGAGGCCATAGGGTAGATTCATTTGTAAACCGCATTGCGTCTTCTGGCTTGGCCACAGGAGGTTCTAGTAAACCTTTTTGTTCTTGGAGACGTGGGGGGAAACAGAGAAAGTTCATAGTTCCTCTGTCCCATTTCCCGTGCTCCAACTTCAGGGACTCTGAATGTCAAGGACAGCTTGTTTGACCTGTGTGAGTTGTAGCTGTTTTGTCGACTGACCCCCGCCTACTCTGTGTATCATAGACCCATACTTCACAACATTATCGCTGAGGGGAGAAACACACAAACAACCCACAGCACTCAAGCAGTACATCCTTAAAGGCTGCAAGGACAAACAAAGCCAATGAGACGAGCTTTCTGTGCCCTGTCACCCCCTCTTCTGTTCATCCTGAGTGGGTGGTGTTCCATCATCTCTCACACTCTCAGCTAGCTTCTCTGATTCATTCTGACACACTGTCCTCCCTGGAAACTATTTTTCCTTACTCCTGACACATTCTTGCCATACCAGAGCTGTGCTTAATCAGGAAGTGCCAGGTGGCACTGAATCACCAGCTGCTTAATATTCAAGAACAATATTATGTACAGAACAGAACAATGTGCATGCTGATTAAAGGACTTTGCATTTGTCCTGGGAATCAGGGAATGCCCCGGTCATCTGCACAGCTGTGTCTTGACAATTCGCATGTATCACAGGCTTCTTGGGACTCTTTGCTAAGTGTGTCCGACCCTTTGCTTTTGCTACTGTAGCCCTTGGCATTCGTTGCTCTGAGCAAAGTACAGGATGGTATGCCTTCGTCATCGGAGGGGTGTTAGAAAACTTCCCAAGTGCCCTCTGCAGGATGATGAGTCTTCAGGAATGTAAACAACCCCAAAAAATGCTATTAACATGGATGGTTTCACTTTGATGGGAAAACTGGCATTATAGTTCTGGAACATGTCAACATGTGAGCATGCCCAGGGATTGCCTGCATACTCATACTGACTGTGAGTTCTCTGTAGTGATCTGAATTGATTCTGAACATAAAGGCATACATACCAGGCAGGCTTCGTGGATAAGTCCTGCAAAAGGACTTGGTTTTCCATGAGGTGCTTTGCTTAAAAACCTAAGGGGGGGATAAAAGAACTAACACAAAGCCTACTCTTACTACTGTATCTTTCCAAAAGCAAGGCACCTTTGTTGTGGCCGCATCAGAATAGCTTCAGGTGTTCCCGATTATAGCTCATAGTTATGTTGAACAGTCACAAAGTTTGCCAGACCTTCCTTATTTGAAAACAGATCTGTGTTCACATCAGTTGAGGTTTTTATTAATTGTGAAAAGGAGAACTTTACCTGAAATGTCACCATCAATCTTTATCATTTTGTAAACAATTGGCTAGATAGAAATACTGCTTGAGATGAGTAAAAATGTCTTGAAGTGGATTTCTGAAAATCAGCCAATGAGACCAGCCTCAAATCTCATCAGTTAATTTGAGAGATTTGGTAATGACACAATCATTAATACTGTGTGTTGTCCATTTATCTAAACACTCATACAGGAAAAGGTTATCATGTATTCATCATGTGCAAAGATCTGTGTTCAATAGTAACAACTTAGAGTTAATATTCATAATAAATCACATCTCTAAGATATGTCTTGGACATTTTGCTGAGGTCCCAGAAGATAATCAGTAATGTAGGACAGAAAAGATTCTGTCAGCCACTAACCTCCATGCATGTTGGCCCTGTATGGAAATGCTGTTTATTCAAATAAATAAAAATAAATCTCTGCTTCTGTCATTGAAGTCACAAAATTGATCACAAAAGGAATAAAACTCAGATGGGTGGGACATTATTAGTGTAGGCAAGCTACAAACTTGTATCTCTCTCAGTGCCAAACATCATATCCATAACTTCCTTGGTAACTATTTCATATTTTCAGTCTGTCTTTGAGGATTTATCAAAAAGAAGTGAGAAAAGGCTTCTAAAACTATTAAAAACTTCTAGTCACTACTCTATAGATTCTCAATAATATCTATAAAACAGAATTACCCAGAGAACTCTAAGAAAACTACCCTCCATAAGAAATTCTGATTAAATTAGTCTGGGATAAGGTCTGGCAATCCACATTTTAACATGAGCCCTAGTAATTGCCTTATTTCCCCACGTGGATTATTTTTCCTTAGCACTATGAAATGGGAACAAGCTGTTTTACAACTGATACAACACATTGTTGAGCACTTATATGTGTCTGGTAAGGGAGAATAGAAATTAGGACAAAAGCCTTGGGCTCAAAATGCTCACAGACTTCAGGTTCTCTGAAATGTGTAACATAAATCCCACCGTGTGGCTCATTACACGGTGTGAACCTGGCCGAGTTGTTCAATCTCTCTGATCCTTGAGATTAAACCGGCAATTAAACTGTAAAGGGAGAAAGCTAATACCTTGCACATAAAGTTGTCAAATGTATTAAATGAGATAAATTGTTCAATGGAGTCACCATTGTTATTTATTGTAGTTGTATCATGCTCGCCAACATTATTGTATATTGCATGTAATAAGTTATACAGTTGCATACAATATATGCAATTTATGTACATACAGTTTCCATAATTACAGGTATATAATTAGTTTGTGTATGCATATGTGTATACATGCACACATACACAATAAACGTTGCTCTCACTAATATTCTAGAATGAAATATAGATTAATTTAGAAAACAAAAAGCAGCTTAATAATTTTAAGCCCAGTAAAAGAAATACAAGGCAATGATGAGCAATGTCGGGGGAAAGAAAACATGTTTACTGCTTTTGTTCCAATAGAATTTTAACAATGCAGCACTGAATTTTTATTCCAGGATGAACCCACGCGCTTGTGTGCTGCTGCCACCTAGTGCCTAGATTTAAGAACCGCAATTTGGCTACACGTTTCCTTGACAGGTGTTTGAGGTTGGAAAACAGCTTGGTACCTCGTTAGCCATTTTGAAACAGATACTACATACCGATGAGATGTGGCTGTGGGAATTTATTTGCTTCCTTTATGTTTTCAAGTATGCAGTAGTGAATAGCTGGCTGACCCTAGTGGGATGTTCACTGGCTTCTTGGTCGTCACGTGATGTGTCTGTCTTAAAGGTATCAGGGTGCCTTTGCGACATGAAGGGGTGTGCATGTCCTCCTCCAATCTGCCTTCCAGCGATGCCCTGCTGTCCTGTGTAGCCACCGCAGCCCCTCTATTACCACTGTTAATATGCCTAGAATAAGATACTCTGTGAGTCTTGCATGGTAACTAATCTCATGGGAGTAAAAACAACATTAAAAGGAGAACCCAAGTGACCGTGAAAACAAGAAATTACAGCTGAGATGGGGAAAATGATTAAAATGTTTTACACAGAAATGGTTTCAGTATAATTTGACTTTGTATGAACAGTCATATGGTATAGAACAGTGTTCCTCAGATTTGGCACTGTTGACATATTGCCCCAGTTAATTCCTTGTGAACTGCAGAAGGTTTATTAGCCTCTGTGGCCTCTACCTACTAGATTGCACTGCAACCACCCCTCCCTTTGTGAGAACCAAAGATGTCTCCAGAAATCGACAAAGTCCCCTGGGTTGAGAACCGCAAATGTAAAAGCATGCTGTGGTAATTACATATAAACAAGTGATTTTTATCACTTTTAATTTGTTTAGGGTTTGTACTAATTGGAGACAAAGCTGATGTGATGCCTAGTGAATTGTAAGCAAATTCAATCAATGTATTCATCCATTTATTCACTCATTCATATATTCAAGGGTGGTAGTGTTATATTATAATAAGTGGTCTGAGTTTGTCACTAAATTTTGTGATGAAGTAAATTAACATTCTCTAAGTTTCATTGTACTCAACTATAACCTAGAGATAGTATATCTCTTATAAAGTATATCCACTTTATAAGGTTAGAGTGAAAATTAAATGAGATACTGCATATATTGCATTTAAAGTCCTTAACTTAGTGTCTACTAATTTAGTAATTACTCAGTAATCACTGGTTATTATTTAATAGATACTTTTAATAACAGCTGTGTTCCAGGGATTGTGCTAGCCACTAGAGATAGTGCTGGTTAACCCAGGATTTTTCCAAAGTAAATTAGTGTTGTTTTGGAGAAAAAAGTAAAGGCATATATAATTAATTGATTACTATTGCGATAGCTGACGGCAGCATAGGGTGCTATTAGGTGTCTTTTTTCCTTTGGAATTGACACTAAGATGACGGAGACACTTTTAGAGAATCAAATGCTAGTTAATTTGTTGAACTATAGAAAAACCCAGCGACCTGGGGCAGTAGGATGGTCCCTGGATTAAAAAAGTTATATTGTCTCATACACTCTGAAGCCAATTAGCAGAAAAGAAATATGTTTACCTCTAAAACTTGTTTTGCCTATGTTTATAGCTCAGTTTTATGCCAAGTTATAAAATGAGAGGCACTTTAGAGTGATGGTTGATTGTAACACAATTATGACAAAGTGTTTTTCTCATGTAGCATGATAGGTATACAAGCATGACTCTTAGAGCCTCTTCTGAAAGTTTCTCTGATGTGATAAAATGTCTGGTAAGCCAATTTGTCTTCTATGTCTCACTTTTTTCCACTCTCAGAAGGGGCTATATCCCCTCCCCACTCTACCTTAATGTCAGTGGGGAAGACATGGTTCCTTCCTGTGAACTAGTGCTGTATCCTGGGAAGAAGATAACACCAGTTCTGGGGTGGGGGGATGAGATGATGTGAGTGATATGAGGTCATTGGGACACTATAAAAATATTCTGTGAGGCGGACCCCACCTGGCTCAGTCAGCCGTCTTTATACCTGGACGCCTGCAGTAGCCTACGGATTGGCCTGCTGTATCTATTCTGCTTTCCTTTCTGTCTAGTCACCACTGTGCATCTAGAATGTGCTTTTAAAAATGTAAACAGGTTGTTTTCCTCCTCAGAGTTCTTAAGAGGCTTTGCTTTGAATGCAGAGACTAAGATCCTGAAGTGGCTCTGCAGGGCTCCTGCCTGGTTCTCCCAGGTGTCGTGATGACACTGAGCACCATCATCACACGTGACCTCAGGAGCACGTTCAGTGAGCAGCGCATGCCCTGCCGCAGTGACCAGCTTGATTTTCGGGCTGAAATGTTCTCTGCCTTCTGCTGCCTCAACTTCCTTTGACAGATAAACACATAGGCATCCTTCAAACCTCTGCACAAAAGGTTCGACTTTCAGGTACCCTTCTTGGACTTCCCAATCCTGTTACTTTTCCTCCGGACCCATTTGGATTGCATTTATGACATGGAACAGAAAACTGTGCTGATAGTGGCTTGACCTCCACATGCAGTGAAGTTCAGAGATTGCTCAGTACTGCTGCTGGGTCATCAACGCAGGGATCCCATGAAGCACACGGGCTTTTCCGTCTCCTCACCGCTGCCCTTGGTGTGTTGGCTTCCCGGGTCACATTTCTCCCTGCGTGGTGGTAAGGTGGCTGCTGCGAGTCTGAAGCAGGGAGCAGGTGGAAGGAGTGGTGTGGGGCGTAGCTCCCTGTCAGGGACCTCCTTGACGCTTGTTGGCCAGTAGGTACCTGTGGCCACCCCCGCTGCCAGGAAGGCAGAAGACGTGAGTGTTCAGACTTCCCCACCTGGAGGGCAGATGTGAAAAGAGAGAAGGAGATTGAGAATGGCTGCTGAGTCGGTTAGCCTAACCTGACTTTCAAACCATGGTTGTTTTTTATTTTTTTGATACTTTAACCCCCTGGAATTGTCTTCTTTGGTGCCCATCACATTTGCACTTAATGGTTCAATGTCTGTTTTGTCAATGGACTCTAAGCTCCTGAAGGGAGAGAAGTGTTGGATTTATTCTGTATTATATCCCAATGGCTAATATATTACCTGCCATATAGTAGTTGCTCAGGAAACAACCTTCTAAAGGAAAAAGAAAGAATACAAACAATCTAGTGTTGGCACTGTGGAGGATAAATACAGGGGTAAGATTCTCAAAATAAGCATTTGTGATTCTTTGTTCTTCATTTTACAAGAGATAAGGCAAAAATGCAATTTTAATAAAGACTTTTTAAAAAATTCCAAGAGAGTGATTCAAAGGAGGAATAAATGGCATCTAATTTGGAGACTGAAGGCATGAAAGCCTTGAAATTATTCGTGAGAGATGCAGATTTTGGATGGCTTTCTCTACGTTGCCAGGAGAACATACCTTGTTTAAAGAAAATGCCAGCGTTTGGGAACCAGTGAGTGATACAGTTCAGGCAATGCCTGCACAAGGCAGGTGTATAATATATGGAAAGAGAGCTAGAGTCGAGTTTCAGTCATGTTGTGAAGATCCTAGAATAGAGGTAGCAGAGAGTTTCCAGTAAAGGGTAAGTGTCGTCTTGCAGCAGTGTGTACAGTGGCCCTAGAAAGAAAGGCAGAACAGATGGAGAGAATTATCTGATCATGTTTCATGGCACTAAGAAGGTATGGGACTAATTTGAGAGATCAGCAATTCAAGTCTATTGGGCTTGGCAACTTCTCAGTGTGGGTCCCTTTCCTGTTTACCTATCTTGTTTTGAGTCTATCCCGCTTGTCTCCCATCCAGAGCCATGTGTGCTGAGGCATTTCTCAAACTTTCCTTCATTCCTGACTGAGATTTCTTCTAGCTCATCCCTGAGAACAAGCGCCTTTGAATCCTGGGATCCCATAACTGTGTGGTATTCTGCTCTGGACTAGAAGAGATTTCAAGACAGGGAGTTGAAACGTATGCTTATAATTTTATGTGGCCTCCTATAAAGCAAAGGCCAGAGGGTGGAAGAGAGAGCCTATGATGTCATTTGGAGGTGAGAGTGCAGCAGAAAGATCGCTCCAGGGTGTCCGTTCGTCTTCTCCTCAGTCCAAGTCTGTCGTTTTCACCTCTCTCCTTAAATGCTGGAAATGCTTCTCGTCTGGTCTTCCTTGTTCCAGGTCTTGAGTTCTCTGTGAATCTGTGGAAGAGTCTTTGCGTAGTGGAGATCTCGTCCTGCCATTCCCTTGCTTAAAACCGATCAGTGATCCTCCCTATTCCATGGCATTAGACAGTCAAGGGCATCTTCTACTCGGTCGCTGTTTGCCTCGTGAGACATATCTCCTAACAGCCCTTCCTAATCGTTCTCGCGTTTTACCTGGGATAGTGGTGAGCTACCCAGTGTTATGTACTGGCCATCCTGCCTACATTTCTCTTCCATCACACACGGTTTTCCCTCAGCCCGTGATACCCTCTTTATCCAGTGAGGTACATTTTCCTCTGAGACGCCCGTCATTTCCTCCACGAAATATTCGTAAGAATCCTCACCCTCACAGACTAGGCTGGCAGTGTCTCCAGTATGCTTTCATAGCATCTTTGCAAACCTGTCCCAGAACAAGCTGGACGGGGGTATGTGGGAGGTGATTAAAATTATGTCAGAATGAAAAGAAAATTTAAAACCTCCTACATGGGTAGGAGACCTGTTTCTTCTTGAGAGGGTTAAAGGAAATTGGACATAAAACAGCCTATAAAATGTACATCACGGGAGTTGAGTAAAAATAACATTGAGAGCATAGATAACAAGAAGACTCCTACCAAGGGAAGGCGTTCTAGCAGAATCAGCTGCCATCAAAGCTCAAACAGGCTCCAAATGAAAGGAAGATCAGGAAAGATTAAGTCTCCTTCCTGCGACCTCGAGGGATGCAGGAGGAACAGAGAAGAAAGGCTGGTAGGTTTGAGATGTAAGAACGACTAGTTGGTAAAGGTGCTAAGAGACTGGATGATGGGTTTCAGAGAAACCATGTAAAGAGCTGGCAAAGGTCTAGAGGGAGGGCGAGTTCTCTAAGTGGAGACAGGAAGTGAAGAGGGGAGATGCGAGGGTTCCAGGTGCTGATGTCCCCCTTCAGTGACCACTGCCAGGTCGCCATGGATGGATAGTGCATCTCGACTCATAAGCCTCAGTGCCGAGGTCTTGAAGACTTTGGACAGTCATGCTTTTAATAAGCACTTTTAGAAGCTAATGGGCAGAATATGGAATATTCATTTCCATTAAATAGTATGTATTAATCATATTATGTACGAAAGGAGAGAGGAAGGATCCTTGAATTTGGAGGCCACTAGTATGACTTTAACATTAACTGTAAAATTTTTATTTTGATCTTACTACATACACAAGCTGGTTAGATGCTAGGGGACATGACTCACGAAGTGACAGAAAAGAGCTTTGGCCTTAAAAGATATTAGAACAAACAAAAGGTGACATTTAGGACTAAATCAGGGAGGAATGACAGACATCATGGCCAGCTTTGCCTCCCTGGGTGGTACAGATAAGGATGTGGCTTCGTGCTGTCGAAGTGGCGAGATTTCTGTTAGCCAGTGAGGCACGGAGTCTGTACTCGAGGCCCTTCACAGACGAGCCCATTGCTGGAGGGCCCGCCGAGTCGGAAACAAAGTGTTGGGAAATACGGGTTGGACTTGTCGATGAGGAGTGGACATTGTTCCTCCTTCAACATCACTATTTAACTCGGTGTGAAAGGGACACAAGATGGTGTTTTATTAGAAAAACGGTGGTTTCTTATTGACCTGCAGAGATACTGCTATGCATCTGAGTGCCCAAAGCATGTGAAGCTGTTTGTACAACAGAAACGTATCATGTGCACTGGGCTATGGAAGAAAGGGAAGGAAATGGCGGGGGTCCCACATGGCTGAGGGTTTGTTCTGTGGACTTGGTCACTTGAGATGCATGATCTGGATGAACAGAAAGTTGCCCCAGTGTTCCAGCCAGGCCCTACTGAGTCAGACAACATCTCTCTCCCAGTAGCCGGAGGAAGAAAAGACACAGTGATGAGGGGGTGTGTGTATATTTATATCAGGTGATACAATTATGTAAGTTACTTCCCTTAACTGTACGTATATAACTCACCTGTATACACATCCCCACACACGAAAAACTTTAGAAAATCATGAACAAAATTATAGAAATGAGAGCATAGAGATTGAAAATTATGGAAATATCAACAAAGAAGATGAGCTGGTGAAAATTTTAGGGTTAACTTCAGCTAAAAAAGAAATACCAAAATTCTTGGAGGTGAGAGTGAATTTAAGAGCAAAGAAAATCACCATGGAACTTTGTGAGCTCGTGTGTGACAGCAGGGTGCATTTGAGCAGGCAGTTGCTGGTGATTCCCTCCTAGGGCTTGGTTCTGCGTGGCTTGTGTCAACAGAGCTGTGTCTTCCTCCCTTCAGAGACCTCTGGGTGGCCCCATGGAACAATAGGCTCATTTATAAGTGAGCATGTGACCAGACCCTGAAGCAAGAATGGGTAGACACAGTCAGTTATGAATTGTTTATTTCTGGACTTCATTTTTAAGAGGATTGAATAATGTGGAAGCTCTAAACTTCACCCACTCATATTGGAAAATGCATGATGGAAATAGAATATTTAGTAAAGGAAAACTTTTAAATTCAGAATAGGACAGACTATTGACAATGTGCAGTAAAGAGAATTGCCCTGGCTAGTGTGGCTCAGTGGATTGAGAGCCAGCCTGCAAACCAAAGGGTTGCTGGTTCAATTCCCAGTCAGGGCACATGCCTGGGTTGTGGGCCAGGTCCCCAGTGGGGGGGCACGTGAGAAGCAACCACACATTGATGTTTCTCTCCCTCTCTTCCTTCCTCCCTTCCCCTCTGTCTAAAAATAAAATCTTTAAAAAAGAGAGAGAGTATATAGCTGTGTGGGGGATAAAGACAAAATATATTTTTAAGTCTATATACAAAGTAAAGTTTACATATATGTTGATAGGTGAGATTGGTCTATATTTTTCATTTATGCTTTGGAACTGTTTACACATCATGAGAACCTGAGTTAGAGGAAGAAAAAGGCTTTGGTGCCTCAGAAAAGATTTTTGGTACCACACAGGACCACAAGGAACACAATGATTGAGCTTTGGGGAGTGTATGGCATTTTATTAGAATGTAGGGAGAAGTAAGAACAATGAATCATGATCTTGAAGAGAAAGTTTCCAGGAGAGAAATGTTGAGACTTACAGTTGTTCAAGACTCGGGAACATCTCATAGAAAAAAGGAAGATAAACTAAAGGGAAACAATGCAAAAAGCAAAGCTTTGTGTTCCTAAGTTAATGTCACACTCCCATCTGAGGATATTATGGTGGTGCTGCCTGGTGTCGGGAAAACCCAAATCGTTGTAATATGAAAATAACTTAAAAAAGGATCATTAGAGAATAAAATCAAGTGGTCTTGGAAAAAATCTTGTAAACCACCAGGTACCATTAAAATGTTAGAAAATCCACCTGAGATTTAGGTGGCCTGAGGTACCTAAGCTCTGAATACTCTTCCATTATGTACTACTCCTGAAGTATGTCAAGGGGGGGAAAAGATCACCATTAATTTTGTAGTGATTTCAGATAAAATTGCATCTGTATACATTGAAGTATATGAAAATTTGCCAGCTAGTTTGCAAAACAAGAATATGGTTTTTATAGCAATAAAATTATTTTCTGCATGATGAAATATATGTATTTCCTATGTTGATGTTTTAGAAATCTGTTTTTCCCAATTTTATTTTGTTAAGTAGAAGAATATTTTAATTTGAATTTTTACAAGGAAGTTCATGTGTGAAGTCACTAAAACATTGCCATAAGATGTGGGACCGAAAAGAGCAAATAGCCCCATTCCTTTCCTTCCCTTCCCCCTCCTCCTTTCTCCTGAGCTCTCCCAGGAGCAGCTCTCTCACCTCTGATAGCTGTTTCTTCTTTTAGTCATCTTTAAGTTTTCCAAACACACACTGCTGTTGTACTTTTTTTTGTTTTAGACATTTTCTGTGGTACACTCCTAAGCCCCAAGGAAGCTGGAGTGGGAAGGTGATGATTTAACGGTGCCGTGCGTCTCCCCACCAGGCGCATATACTTCTCTTCCCCCTGTTTGTGCAGCATCATTGGCGATACCACGGTATTGGTCAAATCAGTGCCCAGCATTGACTTTACAAAGGTCCTGCGAATATTGCAGTGTGCCACAATTGCTTCTCCTTTTGTAACAATTTCTATCTTCCTTGAAGTCAATCATGTCTCCGCTTGTTGTTTTGAGGATGATGAAGAAGCCCTTACCAGGTTCCCTCTGAGAACTGTGGGACCCGTTACAGTGATGTTACAGAAAGATAGATCAGGTCGTCTGTCGGCTTCATCTCCGGTCCTTCCACACCTCCCTCTTCTCCAGGTTGGCTTCATTGCATCACCCGATTCTTCTTTCCTTTGTTCTCACATTGGATCCCCTATTTTCTGGATCATGTCTTCTGCC
>PVKM010035420.1:0-15185 GCA_004027735.1 Carollia perspicillata | reverse complement strand
GGCCGGCTTTAAAATGACTACAAAGAGAACCTGACAATAAAATTCACTTAAATATCTGACTCTGCAAAAAGAAAAAATTACATTGTCCTAGAGGAGGGCTATGTAATTGAAAAGCCTATGTTGTAACAAGAACATCCTTAGCATAAGGGACAATCCCAGGTGAGCTAAAATAAAAATGTGAGCTCTTAAATACTTTTTAGTGTTTCCAAGTCAGTGAGGGACTGACAGCTGGGAGTAGCATGGGGCTCCCTCACTTGATACGTTTTTAAGCTGCAAATTCCCTTAGCAGGGGATGAAGCGTTGTCGTTATGGAAGCTGGAGGCTGTGTTCATGACATGCCAAGGGGCCTTTTAGATTAAGCTGTTGAATGAGTCTGCTCTCAGGGTATAAGAAAGTGACCAGGGCTTTGTCTGAATGGTCTGTAGAAAAATGCAGGGTATCAGGGATCTGCCTGAACCGGAAGGGTAGAATCTGAACTTGAATTTTCTGTTCGACATGGCAGATTTCCTGTTCAAGATGGCATAAGCTGACACCTCACTTTCCACACCAAACACAGGAAAAGATAAAAAGATACATATGGGAGTTAGCAAATACAAATCCATACCCCAAAACAAGAGAGAGATTTCTTATTAGACTGAGAGGGATTCTGTAAACCCCAAAAAGGAAGGGAAAAAAGGAAACCCAGCAGGAACAATAGGGTCAACACTTTTGGCCTACATCAAGGCCAAGACCACCATCACGAGGCTGGGGGCTGGGCATGATTCTCATCATGTTGCAGAACTAAGTTGGTGTCGTCCCTCTCCCCTGCCATCTTCCCACAATTGAGTGGGGGTGATGTCAAACTGTCACCTGTACCAGGGTTAGGAACACTCCAGCCACCTGAGACCACGACCCACAGCTACATCGCACCAGGGAGGACCGGGCTGAGTGCCGTTCCACCCATCCAGGAGGGGTCAGACCGACGAGGTAAAGGAGGCAATGGCATTCGTGGGGAAAAACAGAGGATACAGAATAAGAAGAGGTAGTTCCAAAAATGAAAATACACAGAAGTTTTGGAAATGAAGGCTGTAAAGGTAGAAGAAGAAATTAAATCATTGTTTCCATGGGAAATGAAATGCCGAGGCTGAAGACATAGCCCCTGGCATTGGAGGAGAAGCAAACAGAAAGACTGGAATGAGAGCAGCCAACTCTGAAAGCTGCTGGGAGGCGGGGAGGTGAGCTGTCCAGACGGGGACCACGGAGCCACACAGGTGGAGGGCCTGGGTGTGAGCAGGGTCGGTTGTGCAGTGTGGTGTCCCAGAGAGCTCTGAGGGATCGGGCAGGGATGACCTTGGTGGAGCTAGATGGGAGGATGAGATGATTCAGAGGGAGGGGCTGCGGACACTTTACAGCTGGGGTAGTAAAAATACAAAATGGAAAGTAGAGAAGGGGGGAATGGTGGCGGGTGGGACGGGGGAAGGGCCCAGGCCGTGTTTGAAAACAGACGGCTTAGCTCGAAGAGCTAAGAAAGGGCTAAGTGTTTCTACTGAAGCGTAACGGCAAATTTCTTAACAGGCAGCCCAGAGGGACGTCCATCTAGGTGGAAGGAGAGAGGGCTGCTTGGGTCACTGACTGTATTTGGTTAAAGTTTGCAGAACTGAGTTTGTAACCTATTTTATAATTCCTCAGAAATCACTTATTTATGAAGCTCAAATGCACTATAAAATAGCTCAAAATAACCAGAACTACACTGCACACGGTTGTGCCTAGACAGAGAGGAATTTGCTCTGTCCGATGCCCCTTCTACAAGCAGTTTCAAAGCGGCCAATTCAGAGCCCGGCCCATGGCCTCGGTGAGCAGTCCAGAAAATACCGAGTGCGGAGGACCAGAGTGGGGGCCTAGTGCTGCGGCAGCCCCCAGACGGTGCCGAAGCACTTTGACTTAATTATGAAATATCGATTTCATAATTAAATAAGACCTTGGGCACCAGTTATAGCTCCATCCCCACTTAACAACTTGGTCCTGGTGCCTCCGTTTCTCCATGTACCGTTGAGGATAATCATGCCTCTTCAGCCTACGTACTAGAGTTAGCTTGAGTGTCCATTGCAAGGATATGAATAAAAAAAACTTGTTTTCCTGGCCAGGTGGCTGGGTTAGTTGGAGCATTGTCTGGTACACCAAAAAGTTGCAGGTGTGATTCCCGGTCAGGGCACATATGTAGGGTGCAGGTTCAATCCTTGGGGTTCGGGGCACATGTGGGAGGCAACCAAAAGATGTTTCTTTCTTACACCGATGTCTCTCTCTCTCTCTCTCAAATTAATAGACATATCTCTGGGCGAGGATCAGAATTTAAAGAAGACTCTGTTAGCTGTGATGTGAAACCAGAATAGGGGCTGCGGTAGGGGGATCTCCAGGAGAAGGAGCTGCACCCCAAGGCCGGAATCCTAAAGGCTTCATTCATCTCGGTGGCAGTGTCCAGAGCACCAGTGAGTTTTTCTCAGTGCGATGGCTCCGTGGAGAGAACAAGACACAGTTACGGTGCTCACCTAGCTTCTCTGCATGTTCTGTAGAGTGAAGGGAGCTATGGGAAGAGATCCTCTAAAGACAAAAAAAATTCCAGAGGAGTGGTACTGGGCTCAGAAGACAGTTTGGGCAGATTTCCAAGAAAAGGGTCCCAAACCTTGTTCCGGCATTGCTGCGTAGACACCACCACTCACCTGACTCAGAGGTGAAGCTTACTGGCCCACCAGGACCGAGGGGGAGATAGAAGCTCGGGCAGAAGCACGTTCAAGGTGGCACAAAAGGAAGCTGCGTGGAGCTGGGTGGAGGCCCCAAGTCTGCCTCCGAGGGCACGTGAAGGTGCGAGGGCGACGGGAACTCAGCCTGGCTCAGCATTCTCTGGGGTATAACCTTCTTCCTGCGGGGTGCGGATTTCCTGGGAAGGTAAAGGCCGCTCACCTAGTTTATGTCACTAATTGCCACTGATGTAAGACAAGACTGAACAACCTGGGTATGAATCGTACTTCTTTTCCTTGGTATTTGGCCAGCTGGATGGGTTTTATCATTTTCCCGGTTCTCCCAGAATCTCACTGCGGAGGGCTTGGATGGGCTGCCACAGTACATTTTTCCCAGGGAGTCCCCAGGCCTGGGTTCCCTCCTGGCTTGAGACCCAACGTGGACAACCTGGGAGAAGAGAGTCTTACCACAGAATCAAGGAGGGCAGGCCTGGGAGGAACCAGGGCCATCAAGTCCCGTGACTTTTCATGGAACTCTTTCTGAGAGAACTCCTCAGTATTGTGTATAAACATACAAATGGGGCTGCCCTGAAGAAACCAAAGGTAATTCCTAGGTCACCTGCCAGGAGACTCGTGATGTATAAAAGCCCTTTATTTTTCACTTTGGGAAAGGTTTAGTGATGTCACTAGAATGACAGGGTGGCAGAAATGAATCTAGAACTCAGGACGCATGACTCCCAGTTGTACCGAGTTCCTGTTCTGCTTCATAATGTCCCTGCCCCTCATGTGCCTTCCAGAGGAGAAATGACAGTGATTAAGATCAGGATAAAGAGGTCTGACCCTCCGCGAAAACACAGGATGACAATAAGGAAGGTACAGGGAGCATTTCTGCCTGTGCCACATCTGGAGACAAGGCCATTGCTCCACGATGGAGCACCGCACTCTCTCTGTGAACTTCCTGGAGCACTTACTCACCGGACAGGACCGCAGAGGAGGGTAGCACCCACCACTCAGTTACCGGTGTGAGCTCTGACTGCCCTCTGCCTGGAACGCCACCTCCACCTCCGTGATCCACTCTTTCCTGGGTAAATATCACTCATCGGTAGGTCTCAGTTCTCATTTCACTTGCTGATTCCCCAATTTAAATATTTCCCTGTTCTAATTCCTAATTACACCCTTTATTTCCCTCCCTATGCAATTACTAATTACATCAAAGTGATTTGAATTATTCGTTTAATATCCACTTCTCCCATCAACAGTAAGTGCCACGAGGCTGGGACTCCGTCCATCATCACCGCTTCTGTACGTCCAAGGTTAAGCACAGAGGCTGGAGAAGTAGCGCCCGTGGGCCAAACCTAGTCCTCCATCTGTCTTTGCGTGACCCAAGAGCTAAGAACAGTTTTTACATTTTTAAATTGTTAGAAAAAATCAAAAGAAGAATGACATTGAAAATTATATGAAATTCAAACTTCATAAAATAAGTAAATTGGAGCACAGCATGCTCATTCATTTACAAATCTACTGAGGTTGTTTTCGCATTACAATGGCAGAGCTGAGTAGTTACAAGGAGAGAAAGAGGAGAGAAGGGCAATGCTGAACTTCAGACACGGGTCAGGGATTAAACTCAGACCTTTCAAACTCCTGCAGGGCTTCTACTTATTGAATTTCTCCAAAGTGGCAAAAGAACGCCAAACACCATGGCCCAGAATCTAACCTGGCCCCTCTCAGCTGGTTTTCTAGATATCCACGAGAGGTAAATATCCCAAGGACCTGGGATAAAAGGTGCTTTGTTAAAAGCCACTTCGAACACCTCCCTGAGAAAAAACACTTAAAGGGATAAAAGCATCTCTGGTGAAAGAGGCCTGATGTGTTCTGTTTGTAGCGAAGTGGAGGTTGGTGTCCACTCCATTACAAAATGAAATTATCCAGGGAGTTTCAGGTTCTGATGCCACACTGCTCTGCTTTCAGATTTTGCTTTTGTTCCTGTTTACCTCACTGACCTGGGAACAAAGCCACAGTCCCGTGCAGACAAATGTCCCTGGGTTAGAGCGCCTTGCTCCAGTTCAGCTCAACCTGCTCAAACCAGAGCCATTTTGATGTGGTGACACGGATGCTAATTCAAGGCTCATGAAAGTAGGTGAATCCTCTAGTCAATCATTACGGTGGTGACATTCTGGCAATTGCACTCCACCTGGTAAATACGGGCGATGTTTAATGACAGCAGGAGCCAGGGCAGTTGTTGGAGGAAGTTATGGGGAAGACACTAAGCTACAGCCCAGGGGAAACTATTTTTGAGTTGATACCTTTGATGTCATAAACTCTCAGGACTGGAAATGGTCTTAAAAGGTTATCCAGCCATTATGGACCGAATATTTGTCTCCTCCCAAAACTCACAAGTTGAAGCCCTACCCTTCAATGTGATGGTATGAGGAGGAGGGGCCTTCGGGTTGAGGGGGGTGATTATGTTCAGACGAGGTCATGAGGGTGGGGCCTCTAGAAGAGATTAGTGTCCTTTTAAGAAGAGGAAGAGAGGCCAGAGCTCTCATTCTCTCTCTGACATTTGAGGTCCTAGCTCGAGAAAAGGTGACTAACTGTGCATCAGGAAAAAAGTGCTTATCCAGAGCCTAATCTGCCAGCACCCTGATCTAGACGTCTAAGCCTCCAGACGATTGGAACTAAGTGTGAGGTGCACAGTACTTTATTACAGCATCCCACGCTAAGACGCCAGCCAGTCCGCACACCGGAACTTGAGTGTCCTCTCCACAGCCTCCCTTCGAACGACCGTGTAAGGCTGCCTCCTCACTTCTGACAAAAATCAAGACGGCTCCTGATAATCAGCTGAAATTTGCTCCCCGTAAGTCCAACCTAATGGTCTTAGTTCCACCCCTGGGATTCCAAAGGAAAAGTTTGTTTTTCCTTTCATGAAACTGCGCCATAACCATTCCACCTTGTCCCCACCTCCAACTCCCACTGCTACCTCCCATGACCTTGTCAGTCTTCTTTTCCAGATGCAACAAGCTAGTATTTTCTAAACATTCTTTATATGATATGATTCCAAGTCTCATTTTCCACTACAGCTTTCAACAGGGACAATAAGCAGCCAAGGCGGTAGATGCTCACTCCATTCCCTTTCCGTGTCTCCTTCCAGGAATGGGAAAGGGAGGAGACGGAAGTCAGTAAAAGGCCTGCCTACTAGAGAAGTCACTATCTAGATCATTAAGAATTGTTTTCCATTTAAACCCAACAGCTGTCTTGTGGACATGGCATAAAGGGTAGACACTCCTGGTCAATCACCGGGAAAGGGGGCAGCACCGCAGAAAGAACATGGGAATCTAGAGGGGCCATTCCAGGACTTGGGTCTCCATGCTAAACTTCAAAGAATTTGTGCTTGAGAATGCGCGTAAGTGCAAGGTAAAAAAGAATAACCTTTGCTACATAGGGGTAGCTAGGAACCGAGCGTCCCTGCGGTAGGTAGAATGAAGGAAAATGAACTCATCTTTCGAGGTGGATTATCTGATGCAACGGGTGGCAAACTACCATGGCTTTTAGGTCCGATCCAGCTGTTGACCGTGTGTAAATAAAGTTTTTACTGTGTATGGTTACTTCTGTTCTACAACAGCAGAGGTGAGTAGTTACGACAGAGACTGTGGCCCCAAAAGACTGAAATATTTGATAGATAGCCCTTTACAGAAACAGCCTGCGGACTCCCGATCTAATTCACTGTCTCCCGTGTTGTACGTCTTGCAACTCTCGTCCTGTGTGATGCTCCCCCAAACATATTTGGGGAAATTCTTCACACCAGATGCCGCCTTGGAAAATTCTTCACACCAGATGCTCACTTGGCTTTTCAAAGGCTCCGAGAAGTCTTGCAGCCCATTTCTGTTTAACGTTGTTTAACTCAGCATTCCTCAGAAGCACCTGACCCTATCAACATTCCTTGGAGCGCAAGGAGCTCACTCGGCGAAACACCAATCTTGTTGCTTATTACTGTTCTTTGAATTGATTTTCTTTCCATTTTTTCCCAAAGCCTGTGGACAAGCCTTGCTTAGATTTTCCAGTCTAGTGACTGTTATGCTGATGAAAGCTGAGGGTAGGGCTGTGGTGTGCCCCCGAGGCCAGAGCGGCACAAAGGCCTCTTTCCCTGAGAAGACCACGTCAAAAACTGGGAGAACCCTCAGTGGGCCAGAGGCTTCCCCCTCCAATGTCACCATATTTTCTATGAGCAAAGAACATACTATCTTTGTATCTGAAACAAAACAAACCCTTTGTTGAACCCAATCCCCATGCAGCTACCACCCATTTTTATTTTTTGCTGACGTTCACAACAGAATTCCTCCAAAGCATTGTCTATACTCATTTCTCCCAATTCCCTCTTCCTGTTCTGTCTAGAATGCACTCCAGTCAGGCTTTGTCCCATACCCCTCCCCTGAAATGGTTCTTGTCAAGGTCACCATGACCTCCACGTGGCTAAACCCAATGGTCCAGGCTCAGTCATCATACTCAAAGCACCTGCAGCATCCCACGCGGAGAATGATCCTCCCTCCATCACTTCCTCCTCTCGGTTTCTGGGACCCCTCCCTCCTTTGTCTCCCCTCCCTCTCAGCTACTCGGTGGGTCACCCTCACCTGCCTGACCTCTAAGTGCTGAAGTGTTTCAAGGCGCCTCAGTGGAATGCTATCCTCTATTTATACTTTCTCTAGGTGATCTCATCCTGCCCATGACTTAACTATGAGTGACTCCCACACTTCTGCCTCCGTTCTCTGTGTGGAATGCTTTTCCCTCGAAATTTGCTTCGTTCATTTCTTTCATGTTTCTGCCGCAATATCACATTATCAATATGGTCCCCCTGACCACTCTGTATAAATTTACGTATAAATAACAACCTTCACCCCTTTACCCCCGCCTTCTATTGCTCCCTTACGATGCCTTTTTCTTTTGTAAGCATCTGATAGCCTCTCTGTCTGCTTAGGTGTTTATTAGTGGTTTGCCTCCTCTCACTAGAACGTGTTTCATGAAGGCAGGAACTTTTTTGTTCTAATCCCAGGGCCTGGAAACCTAAAAGACACAGAGCGGGCACTACGCAAATACTTTCAGATGATGGATAGAGGTGTGAGTTGTCCACCTCAGGACTGTAGAGTTCAACGGACGTTCATAGCTGGAGGAGCTAAGTTGAGGGGTTTTTTTTGCTTCAAATTCCATGGCTTGTTAGTGACTGATACTAGAAACCTGGTCATTCACTGAGTCTCTACTAAGTGCCAGGCACAGAGATGGACAGTGGGACACAGGTCCCATTTCTTAGGAATGAAGATCTACTTTGAACAGGCAAGGGCAACGCACCCCTTGACCTCTAGGCTAGGTCCCTTTAATGGTCCCTTCTTACTGTCATCCTAATGACCCTCTGAGACCAAGAAGATGTCTTTAAACAGGTGTTACTCTTCCATGCGGCATAAATCTTAGCGGATTCTGCAGCAGGAAATGAATTTATACCTCACGTTCAAGGCAACTTCTTCAGCTCCCTGAACTATAACTATCGACAAGTCATGATTTGAATGATTTGTCTTGCATGAGGTGTCCCAGTGTCAAGTGGCTTGTCTCTCATATTTGCATTTCCAGCTTATAATGACCACTTCTTATCAAAGTGAGTAGATTTAATTTTGTTCACCCTCACTGGGGTCTACTCCAAAGCTCTGCAAATCTGCCCCTCCCCACTGGGAAAGCTGTTACATGGTTGCAAGTGGGGAGCAGAAGGGGCTCTGTGAGATGCTTACCCCGCCTTGCTGGCACACAGAAGAAAACATTAGGAACCATTGTTTCAGAGGTCTTCCCTCAGCCATCTGCACTGTTGAAAATGAATGGCATCTTAGAACGCAGTTTGGCATGGGATCTTGAATGTCATAATTGCCCCAACTATTTTGCACCAATGCAGTGACCCTTAAAACATTTGTGACACATGGGTCATCTTCATTTGAGCCCATTAGAAGCTGAACATATTTAGTCTCATACGTTCCTCAGGTTGAGTCCAAACCAAATCCCTAAAGCCTCCAACACCATGTTGGTGTTGATTTTGCCTTTGGGACCTACTTTCGTGTAAGTCTCACCTTTCACTTATTTGCCGGGTCGACTGGCCTGGAGCATGAAAAAAAGCATTTATTCCATTAATTTGGGACCTAGATACCAACATAACTCTGTTGCGTATGGAATCGCATACAGGTTAGTAAATATTTCCATTTACTCATAGGCTGCAACAGGAGTCTAAATGATTGCCATCACCAGGCTATGGATGGGTGCACCAAGGCCCGTGGATGGCAGATGAGGCACTGGCTCAGGGGACAGATGCTTCAGAGCAGCTCGTCCTTCGCTCTGTCTGGGATCCCCTAATACACTGCGAACTGTGGAGGAAGCTATTACAACGACGACTCCAACAACGTTAGAATCCCCATTATTGAGAGAGACGCACTTTCATTTAAAGGGTTTCATTTTTCTTAGATGAGTCCTACTTTCTGCTTTCCCTTCATTCAAATCCCATGTTTACTATTGCCACTCCGCTGCTGGCCTGCCAAAGCTAAAATTCCACTCACGCCAGCCAGCCAGCTCGACTCCAGGCAGCAGCAGACCAGCGCACGCGGTCTGCTGGAGACACAGGTTTCTCTCCAGTTGGGTCAGCACGCTGGATTTAAACTGACAAGATCATAGCTCTACAAAAATAAGATCTATTAATTGTCCTGTGGAAGGAAAAGGTCATTGGGCAAATGTTACCCTGTATCTCATTTTACAGCTAGGGCCTGGGCTCTGGTATCAAATTATTTCTCGGTAACTAGATTCTGCCTCTCAACAGTAATTTTAAAAATGACTAGATAAAATCACGCTCTAGGTCTGGCTTGTGAATTTCGTTATTTGAATACATTTCACTTACACCACGACCAGTCGGGAGTTGCTGACACTGTGCTTTCTTCAGGACCCCACTGAAAAATTTACTTGAGGTGTCTGGAAGCATTAACTGCTTCTCCCAGACCCCTGCTGGAGCCCATTTCTCAGGCTTCAGCTCCAAAGGAAGAACAGAAGTTTCCTTCATGTGCCCTGAGCCAGTAACAACAGCAGAGCATGGGAGAGGGGCAGGTGGGAACATGCTGTCCAGGAGACCAAACACGATGCACCTCCAGGGATGGGGGGGCTGCAGAGAGGAAAGGCGGCAAAGATGTCCAAGTTACAGTCTTGGAAGGGGTGGAGGTGCGGGCATGTGTCAGGCACGGGGAGAGGAAGCCACTGCAGAAGAGGCTTCCCCTGGCGCTCTTTGGGGTGTCGTGGGCGGGAGCCACATGTTTCACCTCCTTGGGCTGGGGGAGCACGCACTGAGATTGAATACACATTTACCGAGGGTCTACGGTGTGCCCATCCCTGAGTGAACACTCTCATACACCGTGCTTCCTTCACTGCTCACCATAACCCTGTGAGGTAGGTAGAGCTTCAATGTCCTGCTTTTTTCTGCTTGCTTGTTTGCCGTGAGCAGCTTGATGAAATGGTGATGCCAACCATCTTAACTCTTACCAGGAGGAAGGTGGAGACTGAATAAACAAATAAACACACGAACAGCAGACAGACAAATAGGTTCTTCCTTCACACTCCCACTGCCAGGCCCTCCTGCCTGCAGCAGATCCAGGCGGGACCACCTGCCCAAGATCACGTGGCCAGGGAGTGGCAGAAGGGGGACATGGGGACGGGGAACAGCACAGAAAACCCGCGCTCCTCCCCCTTCCCCGCCCCCTGCTTTCCAGGTCCATGACCTGCTCCATGTGGCTTTGTGCTTGCAAGACGCTCTTGTGGTCAACCTCTCGGTGGTGTCGTGCCCCCTCCATTTTAGACCCAAGTTCTGTGTTTTTGTTTTTCTCAGTCTTCACCGGGATGATCAGTAAAGTCCCCGATAAGCTTCATTTCACTCTGCTTTTTGGGGTCTCACGCATTCATGGCAGTTAAGTCCATATTTCAGCATTCCACACTAAAGACAAATGTAGGAATTCTGCTTCCAACATGGAGACTCTCTCTGTTTCCCAGAGATATCATGAGCTCAACCAGCACCGCACTGGCTGGGGCGGAACCACGCTTGTCCAGAGGAGAGCTCCCTTGTGGTCGTTCTCTTTCCAGCCGCTGCCCTGTGGACCGGCTCTTTCTTTCCCCTGGCCCCACGCCCCAGAAGCCTGGCACTGCTGTGGAAGCGGTGGGGGGGGGCGGGGGTCCATGATGGCAGCTTCTCCCAGTGGTCCAGCTCACACAAGGGGTGGGGCTAGGAATGGGAGAGTCCCAGTATTCTCACTGAGCACTGAAATGTTAATGTGAGTGAAGAGGTGAGTGTGGGAACAGGCAGTTTTACTCTCTTCCTTCCAGTCTTCAGACAAAGACTCTCCTTAACCTGACTCTAGTCAGGCTCCTGTAAGTCCTCTAGGCCTTGACCTTCAGTGTTCATCCTTGTCAGGCCTGCAGAGCCCAGTTTTAGTAAGAATGCTGTCAAGTCAGTTTAGCTGGAATCCGCCACCCCCATTATGGGCCGAGCAATTCATCCCCCACTGTCCCCCAGGTGGTGTGCGATTGCCCTCGCCCGCCTTCAGCAAGAGCTCTGTGAAGTCCGTGCAGCAAGAATTACCCTACTCCCTTGGTAATTTCCATCCACACGCTGCTTTGGGCCATAAATCCCCATTTTTCCTTGTCGCATTTGGAATTGAGCCCAATTGTATACTGAGTTCTCTTTGCCGCTATTGCAATTGTGTCCCTGAGTGCAATCTGCTTTTACTGCTGTAACTGCTATTCAGCGCTGGTTTTCTCTGACACTTCCACAAATGCCTTCAGAATGTTGCAGTTCTGTACTACATATCTCCCTCTGAACAACTGTAGGCCAGTCTGGGGAGAAAAGAATCAAAACCAATACAAAACTGAGGGAGCGCGACCTTCTCTCCCTCTGGGTGTGCTCACGCAAAGGGGGTTGGGAGCGGGCAGTGCGCGCAGGTACAACACCAAACACGGGCTGCGTCAGAAGAGGAATCTCAGAGATCAAAGTCACGAGTTTCGGTCCTGTTTACATTTCAATCTCCCACGTGCGTTATGTAGCCTTAAGTGTTCTGCCGTGATTGTGGTCATTGGCTACTTTCTGTAAATGAAACTCAATAACTCTATTAACCCAAATTATTTTTTGAATGCCTGTGCCAAAAGGAAGCCCAGAGCTAAATTTAGTGCTCAACTGCAATAATAAATTTATCCCACATGCCTGGCATTTCTCATTCTCTTCTTTTAATTAGTTTTGGCTCCCTGTCCGGTTTTAATTGTCCAGGTTTATTTGAGATTTAACATAATAAAACACTTAATCCCTTTTGCATTTCTCCTCAGGAAGTCAAATTAGCTAATATTTTCAAATGTTGGCACTTCCTTTCGAGGAATAAGGCCTTCCTGTAAAAACCTAGCTGGAAAGAGCTAGTGTAAATGGGCGCACAGGCCGCTGGCTGAGACACTGCTCTCCCTGCTGCGGACATCAGCTGGCTCCGAGCTCCAGCTGGGGCACGTGTCACACAGGTGCACAAGCACCTTACACACCTCGACGTCCTCCACTGAGAAAACGAAACCCTGTTCTTCTTGAACAGAAATTTTGAACACCAGACAGCAGGCTGAAGTTCAGTTTTTTTCACAGCCAGTAAACAACATTTTATACTGGAAAACGAATTTGCACTGTCCAAGCAAAATGGCTTGGAATATAGCCAAATGCAATTATTAAAATGGATTTACTCCTAGGCTTCCCCGGGGTAACCTGGTTACTTAGCTTTGTGAGATTCAGCGGGACTTGCTTTTCCCTCTGGCTAAGTAAAGACAGATCCACTTCTGGTCTGCCGGAGTGAGGGTGAGCTCTACACAGCACAGGCACAGGAACTGATGGGCAAAGAGGCAGAAGCCAGGGTTTGCTCCCTAAGCCACCGTCCAACCAGGGTTGATCCAGCCCAGGCAGCTGAAGCTGCAGCAGACTTACCAGGGATGCCAGGAAGCAGGAAAAGTGGAGAGGAGCTGCGACAGTGTTAGTTTCCCTCTGCCCTTCCTGCGGTTCCTTCTCTGAACCGGTGCCCTGCACCCTTGGACACCTGCCGACCAGGGCCGACTGCTTCCCCAAACCCTCCCTCGACGGCAGCTCCTGCAGTAGGCTCCAGGGGTGGCTGGTATCATGGGACCCCAGCTCTGCCACTTGCCAGCTATATGTCACCTGACCTCTTAGAAGCTGGGTTTGCCCAACAGGGAGGATAATCCTCACATTGTGATTAAATTGGATCTGATTTCAAAATGAAGACAGAATGTCAAAAAGATACCTGCGCTTCCATGTTTATTGCAGCATTTCGCACAATAACCAGAATATGCAAACGACGTAAGTGTTCGTCAGCAAATGAATGGATAAAGAAGATGTGGTGTATCCACATCACAGAACATTATTGGGCCACGAGAAAGAAGAAAATCCTGCCATTTGGGATCACACAGACGGACCTGGAGGGCCTTATGCTCAGTGAAGTAAGTCAGACTGAAAAAGAAAACCGCGGTATGATATCCCTTCCATGTGGACTCTGAAAGAGATGATTTTGGAGAAACAGGGCGTAGAGCATTGGTTGCCATGTGGGAGGGCATGGGGGAAATGGGGAGACATTGCTCAGAGGGTACAAACTTCCAGCGATAAGATTAAGAAAGTTTGGGGATCTCATGTACAACATGCGGCTATAGCCAGTAATTCTGTATCACACGTTTGAAAGCTACAGACAGAGTAGATCTCGAATGGTCTTACCACAGAAGGAGAAGTGGTACGTACCTACGTGACATGATGGAGGTGGGAGCTAACACTGTGGCAGTGATAGTTTTGCAGCGCATACGTATCGAGTCATCAAGTCGAACCCCTTAAACTTACACAATGTTATGTCAATTACATCTCAAAAAAGCTGAAAGTTTTTTTGAAAAGTCTAACGCATTTCAAGTGCCTGACACGATATCGGGCCACCAGTGAAGATTTCGTTATGGTCACTTCCCTTCCCCTCTCATTCCCCAGTCTCTCTCCCCAGCGGACTCACCTAGCCTGTCTCTTCTCTTCAGGGTTCTCCCCTCCAGACTGGCAGTCACCAATGGCAGGACTTCCCTCTTTTTAAGGTTTAATATATATGTATATATTAATACATATGATATATATGTGACATATATAAATGTGAGGTGTATATATATACACATCTCCCATTTTCTCTATCAGTCCATGCATCAAGGGACATCTAGGTTGTCTCCGTATCGTGGCCATTGTGAACGGCACCGTGAAGAACACAGGAGTGCAGATGGTTTTCTGTGATCCTGGTTTCAGACCCTTCCGCTGCATGCCCAGAAGTGAGGCTGCTGCACCATACTGATCTTAGTGATAATTTTTGGATATGACACTGTGGCCCAGTGCCTGGTACCGAGTGACTGCTCAGGACTGACAAAGACTCCCCTTGACCTAACTTAACTTAGTCGGGCTCCTCTAAACCCACTTCTTGACGAGGCCTCCCTGGGCCCCGACCCTGTCGTTGGCCTGCCTAGCCCAGTTTCAACACGAATCCTGCTAAGTCAATTTAGCAAGAAATCTTTTACCCTTGAAGTTTCTTCTTGGTAATTTTCCATCCACTGATCCTCTCACCCATGTGTCCTTGTATTCAGAATTGAGCCTGATCTCTCTCCCCTCTTGCAATAGTCTTAAGTATAGTTTTTCTTATCATTTTAGCCAGTGTCAAAATCATTCCTCTTTAAGAGCACATGCCAATGATTATTGCCATTCTCCTTGATCTCAGCGATCAAGAGGTTGTAGGATTTGTCTAGCTAGTTCCTGGTTGAAAAGACAGCATTTCCACAGTCACGTGCTAACTCTTCCCTCTGGGCACCATAGTTGGGCCAAGGGGACCTGCCCTGAAACGGTAACTACAGGTGGGTGGTCTGGGGGTCAGACGGAAGAGGGGGAACGGAGTCTGCTCTGGCACAGCCATCCTTCTCCTTCCTGGGGGTCAATGCGGTGAACTGCCAAGCAGGGGCTGGGCCAGCGCTTTAGAAGCTGCTCCTAGATTCTGACCCACATTCAGCCCAGTTCAGAGCTATCAAACGAGCTTTTAATCAGGGAAGGGCCTGATCTTAGGAAACCAATGTTTATGACCAAAGGTCAACCTCAAAATCCAATCCAGAAGCAATTGCAGTAGAGTTTTAAGAACCACAGCTGAAGTTCAACATCCAACCTTTTTTTTCTGAAACAACTTGCCTCTACCCTTTGACAAACCAAGTTGAGTCTCAGGGGACTAAAATACAATTTTTAATTTAAAACCTAAAGCTCAGTGCTCCATTCAAGTTGTCATCAGTTTGTTGTACTCCTTTGTTGAAAAAATCAAGGTCAATAGGCCTGAACTCTGTCATCTTCTTTCGCCTCCATTTTACTGGTGCTCTCTCCCTGAACCC
>PVKM010035419.1:0-15175 GCA_004027735.1 Carollia perspicillata | reverse complement strand
ACTCTTGCTGGAAAATTTTAGGATATCCTTTTGAGTTAGGAATGTCAGTGTAGTGAGTGGATATGGATTTTGATGGGTTAACTGGATCCTGTCAAAATTGAAAAACATTTTTTAATTTGTCTTTGAATAATTTATCCTCTCCATTTTTATGTCTTTGAAGAATTTCCATTTGTAGGATACTTGGACTTCTTGAGTAATTCTCTTTTATTATTCTTTTCTTTAGCTTTTTTTAAAAAAATTATTCTCTATTTTTTGAGAGATTTTCTCAAAACTTTTTGTTATTTTTCATATTAATTTACAAAATATATTTCATGTTCTCTGATAGTGCATTTTTACATATCTAGTTTCTTACTGAATGGGTGTAATATCTGTTCTTACCTTCTTTAGAAAATGCTAGTTTCTTGATTTCTTAATTCGCTGTATAGTGTATGACTCTTCTAAGTTTTCCTTTTTCACCATTTGTTTGGGTCTGTGTCATCAGCTTGAGAGTTTTTCCTCAAGTGTTTGGTGATCCTGCATTTGTTGTGCTCAGATTTATGGTTGTGGTAATCAAGTTGGCTTGGATTCTCTGTGCAGAGTGCAAAGGACCACCTGCTTATTTGAGGAAGACAATGCAGGGAGAGATTTTTTTAACGTCACTGTCTTTTATTTAGTAGTTAGAGACCTCATAAAAGATTCCACAGGTTTCCTGTCTGGAGAATATGTCAGACTGCCAGGATTCTGTTAGCTGTCCTGGAAGGAGGCGGGTGCAGTGAACATTTAACACGTACTTTGTTTTAATTGCATTCTTTTGGTATCGTAGGGCTGCCTTCAAAGTTGAATGTTGTCTCCTATGAAATTGACCCTCTGTTTTACTGCCTCTAGTCAGTTACCAGTAATTCTTCTGCTATCCATCTTTCAATGTTTACTGTTATTAACTCCTCTTTTTTTTGTTCTGCATTTAAGCCTTTAATGTGTATATTTATTGTTATTTGTGTTGACATGGGGAGTAAGGAGTATTCATTCCATTAATTTCAGGTATAGATTTGCATTTTCAAACCAAATATGAGGAAAATATAAACAGTAGAAGAAATTAGGCATGAAAAACAGGGTAGAAGAGTGGAAAAGAATGTACATTAATTAAATTTAGCAAAAATAAGTTTATTTTTAAAATTAAATCATAAACTTAAACTAACTTCTTATTCTTTTACTTGTTCCAGTTATTAGAGCTGGACAAATGAAATTTTAAAAAAGTAGGCATGATAAGATAAATTCTGACAAGACAGAATAGTTTCTATTATTTATAAATGTCATGAGAATTTTTAATGTGGATATATTTCTTAAAAGAAGTGATGAAATCTCTAGTTACTAGAAGGATTTTGAAAATATGCTTGTTCTTAAATGTGTCTAAAATAATTCAAAATGAAAATCTGCCAGTATGCCCTTGTTTTTAAAAAGTGCCCAGCAAACTTTTAAACTAGTGTAATTTCTAATTTTCTAAAAAAACTGCCCACATGCATATTTTGAATAATAAAATATATGTTATATCAGCAAGACATGTACTTTATAGTACTCTATGTTGTACATGCAGGAGAAAGATTGCCCTTCATGTCAGTCTATAACCAAATTACAATAAGTAGGCAACCAGATTTCACTGGTTTTTGAAAGATTATGTATTAATTCATGAAATGAATTTTAACACTTTTAGTTTATTTTTCTCTACTAATGATATATAATATTCTAATTTTCACATTTCACTTGAAGTAACAGGAACCTGATACATAATTAAATTATCTCTATTTTCCAATGCAATTAAGTTATATACTCTGTATAATAAAATTGCTTTCATTTTTCATGCTATAGAACACTTTTTGTCCCTTCAGACCAGTAAATGTGATCATTTTATAAAAGTAAAAGGGAGCTCTGGTTGGTGTGGCTCAGTGGATTGAGCACCAGCCTGTGAACTGAAATGTCATTGGTTTGATTCCTGATCAGGGCACATGCCTGGGCTGTAGGTCAGGTCCCCAGTTGGGAGGGTCTGAGGGGCAACCGATCAATGTATCTTTCACACATTGATCTTTTTCTCCCTCTCTTTCTCCCTCTCTTTCCTTCTCTCTAAAAATAAATAAATAAATAAACAAAAAATAAATCTTTTTTAAAAAGCAAAGGGAAAGTATCTTACTTAAGCCTCAATATTATTATATTTAAGAAACCCCACCTAACCAAATAATTGACTTCAGAAGCATCTACCTTACCATTTCCATTTGGCAGAATATATTTTTATGACCCAATAGAAGAAAAAAGATATAATGCTTGATAGAGTACTATTCTAAAGATGTATTTGAAATGGAGAGGGTTTTTATTTTCCTTCTCGCTCATAGTCAATAATATAAAAAACATAATATGAAACACAATAATATAAAAAACTACTCAAAAACATATCTTTTGATTTATCTTTTACTAGTTCTTCTAACTTTTTGATATCATATAACTACTCTTTAATAGGGATTGCTCTCCTGATGCTTCTTAATATTTCCACCAGGGAATTAGTGCTCATTCCTTTTAAAAAAATTGTCTTTAAGTCAAATTTTAAAATAGGCTAAATTTGTGTAAAGACTACAGGAAATTATATTACTTAGAAGGGCCTAAAATTCTGGAAACACATGTACAAGGCTGATTTAATAATTGTTGAACTAAGAAGTTAGTACAATGTGAACTGGACCATAAATTATAAGGTCACATTAAAATATGACTTGAATAACTTCAGATTGTATTGGGTATGACTCTTATATCTAAATATTAAGTTATTGAGAAAGTGAAAGGGTTTGGTCAGGGAAGGAAGCATAAAAGAGGATGAGCCCAGTGTTTCCAGAAATGCTTAGAGGAGAGGCTTTATATGGTCTTTTGCAGCAATTAAGGCTTTTACAGAAGACATTTGGTTCTTGTAACTCAGTGTTACTCTACTTTGGGATTACCCCACTTAATCTTTTTTTGCTGATTCTATGTGCACCACACCATGAGTTTGAGATAGAAAAAAAAAATAAAAAAAAAATGTTTTGGTTTAAAAAAGGTGGGAGCAGCTGAATGTCCAAGACAACAGAAAATCGGAGTTACAGGCTTTAGGAAGAGCTAGATCCAGGTGACTCTTCTTTTAGTGTCTCCATTCTTCTAGCCTCTATGTGACAGCAAGAACACTAGCTTGTACTCTGTCACGCAAACACTGAACAGAGCCAATGAGGTCAATGGTTTTACGGTATTTCCATAAGAAACCTCAGGGCTCATCTGATTAGTCTAGCTTGAATCACATGCTGATCCTTCATTGAACTCAATGGCTAGGGCTGAGGGTAAAGTAAAACACAGGTATATTGTAATGCAATGTGATCTTTGTGATTGTTATGAACACCCATTTATGATCACAAGGGGAGTCAGCCTGATGGTAAGATTAATGTATAAAAGAGAGAAAATGGAAATAATTGGGAAAAAAACCTGCAAAAGTTCTGATTGAAACTTTCAAATTTATACACTGTTAGACTTTGTGTCACAAGTATAACTTCATGTATTATTACAATATTTCAGACCATTGAAATGTTGTGAAATTCATTTCAAATTGTCTCTGCTGAGGGACTTCCATCTCTATCAAAACTTTCTAATCCATTTGTCTACACTATTTTGTAGTTATTCATACACTCTAGTACATGGGACATCCCAAGGATTTTTTTTTAATCCTGGTTCACAGAATTTTTAAATGGGAATTGCCATAATTTCATTAAGAAATTATTTATTCTCCTTCCATATAATTCAACAGAAGACTTCATTATTGCTAGCTATGTATCATTTTTTTAGCACAACTTTCCTATTTTTATAAGATGTTCTACTTGAATCTGTTTTGTCACCTGACATATGGTTTTTGACACCATAGTTTTTATAAATCCAGTTTGGATCAGCTACTTATATTTTTATTTGTTTATATCAATCAGTCAACTAATGACATCTTTTAACTACAGCAGTCCTTTCTGACAATTCTGCTTTTAAAAGATTCATATAATTTTCTCCAGCCCCACATTTCAAAAAACATTTTGTGGTAGATTATTTTCAAAGATGGTTAAAAAAGTTTCTCTGATGATTTTTTACAATGTGGCTTTTTCTACACTTCCATCAAGAAGTGGAGTCTGCCTAACCTCCTTTCTAATGTGGAGTGGTCATGTGACTTGCTTTGACTGATCGAACATGGCAGGAGGAAAGTCATACTTTCTGGGCTTGTAGCTTCTATATTTGCTGTCTTGGAATGCTGCACTGGCATGTGGTGTAAGGAAACTGGCTAGCCTATTGGATAATAACAGGGCACGTGGAGCAGAAACAACTCACACCATCTGCTAATGCACAAAAATTGTCAGGCATGAGTGAGTCCATCAGAAAGCTTCCAGCAGAGCTGACCTCCTGATGAATGCAGGCAAGAGTCACTTTTCCTATAACCCTACACATGTATTCCTAAACATTACTGGATATGAAAAATTGAGTAGCAAAATACTCTGGATTTATCAAGATGAGGAAATAGGAACTTATTAAAAATGATAGCGCATTTATATATGTTATTAAATTGTTAAGAACTACATAAATGCTACATTAAATAGGTCACTTTGGCTTGAAAACCCCTGAAGTTTAGTTGGGGAATTGGGCATTAGAAGGGATGAAACTTTTAGTTATTGTGAAGTGAGGAAGGAGGTTCATCTGAAACCAGACTGAAAGCTATAACACCAGAAAGGGTGAGGTGGGGCTCATCACACACAAAAAACAAAGTAGCTGGAAGATGCACATATGAATTTTCATGTGTTACGATGCTGTTGGCTTCACTGAGTTGTAGTTTTCCATGTTCATCTCATCTTTTTCATGAAGAAAATCACACATAAGCAAACATAAAATTCATTGTATTAAATTGTTCCCAATAGATCAATTGCCATGGGAACAAATTTGGCTTTCAAAATACGCATTATAGCAGAACTGACAGTACCTTGAATTTACTCATCTTTTGAAATCCATTCTATTAACTCATTTATTGAGTTTGGATAAAAATTTTGTTTCTTATTTCACTGGTGCTTGTATAGTTTTTGACCTGTCCTGCTATTTGTGACTATTTCAGATCATAATTGTCATTTCTCCTTTAGGAAGCAAATCTTGGAAATGGACAATACAAACAAAGATTCATTTAATAAGAGGTTATTGTTGAAACTCAGAGTCTAGTGTTCTCTAATTCCCTGTGCATAAAAGAACCACAGAATATTGAAAGGATCCTTTGCTAATCAGCTTTAATGTATTTACCTGCAAAGAACAACCTTATTGTCCCAAGATTCTTATTCTCTAAATGGCAAATTTGTAGTGTTTGAAACTAAGTGCATAAAATGAAGAGAGTCCTCCAATTTGAAAATGAGCAGATGCCAATTCTTCGCTGTCAAATGGGTAGAGGGAAGAAACTAAAAGAGGTCTTCACCATGTACTGCATCCATTTTATATTTGTCAACTATTTTTAAAAGGTGAATAGTGAGCCAATTATTGTATCAATTCATTTTAACAAGTAAATAAAAGGTGTTAGACAACAACTGGATATCTACATGCAAAAGAGGGAAGTTGGACAAAGGTTTTATTGAACTCAATTCCTTCTATTCACTTCTTGCCAGAATTTAAAGTTAGATTATAAATATATACTGTCAGCAACCTTAAATGTTCATAACAACTGAATTCAGAGAACAACGAAGTTCTTTATGATAGCTGTTTTGGATTCCAGTTTGTTCTGATATCTGGTTACAGAAAAGCAAACAAGACATCAAACACCTTCAGTGTTTTGATATAAGTATTATAATTGCTTTATTTCAGCATCATAGACAAACACATAAAGCTCTGGTTCTTTTAAAGTTTTTTGTGTTTTTTAATCCACACAATAGTCTAGTATTAAACAACTGTAAATTTGGTGTTTATCATTTACTCAAAGATTATGTATTCAATTCTCCAAAATAAGGAAATTTAAATCATATCAAACCCAGTATTTCTTTCCTCTGTAGGTTAGATGAAATTTCGAAGTAGATAGTTGCTGCAAGTTGCATGTTTGAGTTCTCCCAAAATTCATGCCAGCTTTATAAGTGATCTCCCAGAGCACGGCAGACATGAGATAAACAAGCACACACGGGCAGCTCCGGGACCCTGTGCAGGTGGGAGGGCACCTGTCGGTGGTGCTCCACCTTCTCTTGCTCCAGGTCATCCTCCTTCAGGCCGCACAGCAACACATGCTGGCTCAGAAACTCCTTGCCTGGCCTGCTGACTGGATGTCCAGCTGGGCACTGTGAGCATCCTTCAATTCATCCTAGGTCTCACCTTAAATACTCTCAGAGAAGCCTTCCTGCATCCCCAAATCTTTTCATATTGGGAACGTTTCCTTTAGAAGCATATCTGATACCAAATACAAGCGAACAACAGTTACTTCTCCTTTGTTCATTCCTTTACACCTGACCCTAAACAGTATCTAGAACAGTAACTTTAAAAATAATTAAAACCATCATTAGTGTTTTATTTATTTAAAAATAATGTATTGAGCCTGGCTGGTGTGGCTCAGTGGATTGAGCACTGGCCTGTGAACCAAAGTATCACCAGTGTGATTCCCATTCAGAGCATATGCCTGGGTTGTGGGCCTGGTCCCCAGTCGAGGGCATGTGAGAGGCAGACATACATTGTTGTTTCTCTTCCTCCCTTTCTCCTTCCCTTCCCCTAAAAATAAATAAATAAAATATTTTTAAAAATTATTGTATTTTTTCTATTATCATTTAGTTTCTTTATGCTCCCTCCCCCTATAATCACCACACTGTTGTCCATGTCCATGAGTCCCCTTTCCTCTTTGCTCAATGGAATAGGGTCACTGGTAATTGAACTACCAGATGGGTACGCCCAGATTTCTCATCCTGTGATGCATGCTAGGACTGCTGCTCTCTATGGACTGAACTGCTTCTCTGCAAAATTCATGTGTAACTCTCCCCTTCCCTTGTGGAACTATTATAGATAAGTCTTTTAAAGAGGTGATTAAGGTTAAATGAGACCATAAGGGTGGAGTTCTTATCCAATACAACAGGCAACCTTACAAGAAGAGACCTCAGAGGATTTGCTGAATTCCTATCAAATCCTCTAGGCTTTAAAACATAGTATTTTGAAGATTATAGTGGACCACTGACTTGATGAGATTTTTATCTTTGGGAAAGTAGGTTAAGCCTATTGAATGACTTATAGAAGAATTATAAAGAAAAATACAACAAAATTCACAAGGTGCTACTGTAATGAATATAAAAGAACTTAAAGCTTAAAGATTTGCATTCTGTAGACATAAAAATTAGGTAAAATCATTAATTTAAGGGAATATGTTAGTTCATAACGACCTAGTTATCCTCTTTTGCTCAAGATTAGAAGTGAAGTTTTATGTATATATTTTCATTTTAAATACAGAATAATGTTAAATCTTAAAACTTACATTTGTTAGCTATGAATTTTTTTAGACAGTAGTCAGCATAGGAAATGTCAGATGTAATATTATGTGCTTTCAAGTAGGATAACCTAAATATAAATGATATTGGGTATGGGATTTTATTTCTGAATAATTTTCCAAACTTAAAATGAATCAATATGTTCAGTGTTTAAATTCTAATGAATTCAGGCAGTTCTGGTGAATATTACTACTTTGCATTATTCCTCATTTTCTTAAGGGTATCCAGAAATGAAAAGAAATTGTAGATAATGTTCTTCATAAAATCATAAGACCACAAAATAAAATTAAATACTTTTCCAGTATCTGCTTTTAAGATACATTTATGATGAAAGTTTGAAAAGATCAAAATATGTTACCTCCTATGTGTACAGGTAGTACATTATTGTAATATGTTTGATTTAAGCACATTAAATTATTTTAGCATCCATCAAGTAATACATCAATGCTGCCTTACCCAAGGATTATGTTATTAACCCATTACCACCTAGAAAAATGTTTAGAGAGCTATATTCAGGAGTAATATCTAATTTTTTCTGACTTTCAGCCACATTGAAAAGTTAACTGACCTATAAGAGTTGTGGGATTTTTTGGTTTGGATTTTTTTTTTTTGCCAACATATTGCAGAATCATTGTGTTATTATACCCACATGACCTCTCTAATCCATTATTTTATCTGAATACATATAACAGTTTCACAATTTAAGAAGAGTATGTTGTACTTTAAAAGGAAGAACAAATATATTTTGAGAGGATACAGGGAAAGCAATGTTTACTTCTCCTTTACTGTATGTACTGGAGATATGGCCAGCTATCTGCCACTTGGAGCCTTTTCTATGCTGTTATACCCACTTTTTCTATTGCCTAATTGATTAAACAATTCACATCTAATCAAGACCAAATAAAAACAAGATTCATATGAAGAGACTTTTCACTGGAATTTAATATAATAGGAAAAACCTATTTTAAAAAGGTGATGTTACTAGAAGCAATTTTCACTATTTGAGTTATTGTTCCCAACTGATTGTAATAATATTGTTCAATGCCCTCTAAAGAGCATTGAAATCACTCTTCTTATTTACCCTTTCTCACCTCTACAACTGTTAGCTTTCCACCACTTCAGATACAGTGTGGGGCAAAAGTAGGTTTGTATGTGTTTGTGTGACATAATACAATAGTATAATAAATGATGATACAATAATATGAGAATAAACTGTGTTTTGCATACTCACAACTATAATTCTACTTTTGCCCCACCCTGTATATGATAAGACAGATGGAAATATAATATAGAAATATATATTTTTTAAAAATTTGACAATGCTCAGATTTCTCTCCCCTGCTATCAGATGCCTCCCTTACATACCTCAGACTACCTTTTAGTTTTTATTACTTTCAACTTCCCTTCACATTTTCTTCTTCATTCTGTCATCTGGCAAGGTCCTTAAAAGATTTGTGAAGAAAACTATTTAAAAATACAGAGCTGGAGGAAGACTACTTGCTACCTAAACTTACCCTCATCCTTGGTTGGCTTACATCATAGAAGAAGGTGTTTAAAAAGCCACTGAATGAATCAGAGTTTTGCATTTGTAATACTTTCCTTTTCTGTTTTTCTGATTTAGGGTATATCCATATTTACTTTTTTTTTTTTTTACTTCAAGAATTTTCCTTATCTAGTGCTTGTTATGGCTTCTAGTCTCATTGTGTTACCTACTTGTCTACTTGGCCCACCCTTTACATCAGTGGCCCTCAAAAGTTAATTTTGCATACAGAGATTTTCCCTATGGCACCTGTTAAAATTCTGATTCAACATGTATTTTAAACAATTCTGATCTTGTAATTCCTGTGTGCTCAGTCTGTTCTGCTAATGCCTAACAATTTTATTTCCATTAGTTCAACTTGGTCCTTTGAATTAGGAATAAAGAGGGATCCTCTGAACATTATCTAATCTCAGGGGAAAATGTGCTTATGTGGAAGAAAACAGAGACATTCACACACACTATACCCTTGATATCATTGAATCCAAATTAATATATATTGTAGATCCTGAAAAAGCACATTTTCTTAAGAAATAATGGATAAAGAGATAGATGAATAGAAACAAATCATGTCTCTGAATGGATTAAAAAACATTAATCTGAAATAGACAATGATCTCATAAGTTATAATACATTCATTATAAGGAAAATGGAAGAATGTATTCCTATACAACAAGTTTTTCTCAACATTCAAGTAGATTTATAGCATATTCCAACAGTAAAAACATTGCATTTATTTAAATACCAGAAACAAATATAGAGTAGCCAAATGAAATTGGTTGTGTAAAGCAGTTGAGATATCATAAAGTTAATACAGCTGTTATACATGAGGATAAAATCTCTGCATCTTCCTTTCTACTTGTAAGCTATGAGGACAAACTTTCATAAAATATTTCTTTTCTTATGAGATTTTAGTTAGTCTTGTTTTTTTTTTTTCTGTACAGCCTCCTATTGCTCTATTATACCTCTGACAATGTCCATTTAATTTGATGAACACGCTTTTTGTTCAATACAAAATAGCTGAAATAACCTAAAATGCCTAGTCCTCTTGATGTGCTTCCAAAGAAATAATAGATGAAGCCAGGGTTATTCTGTGGAATTGAGGCTGCCAAAATACAGATTTGGAGACTGTTTGACTATTGGAATAAAGGAAGGGAGTATAACAATTGAAGAATACAATATATTCTTCTAAATAGATCTTCCCCTTTTTGGAGACCTTAGTGGGCATGAAAATTGACATACTACAATCACTGTGTAAAAGAAAGAGTGAAATGTAGTTATAAAATTAATTTGACAACAAATGATCAAAGAAAGATTATTGAACCTAATATAAAAATAGTATTTATTGTAATATTTATTTTTTAATTACTTTATTGTTTTTCAATTACAGTTGTCTGCATTTTCCCCCCACAACTCCTCCCTCCCCCAGCCAAACCCACCTCCCTCCCTTGCTTCCACCCTCCCCCTTGGTTTTGTCTGTGTGTCCTTTATAGTAGTTCTTGAAAATCCTTCTCCCCGCTGTCCTCTCCCTGCTCCCTTCTGGCTATTGTTAGATTGTTCTTAAACTAGGTAGAGAGAAAATGACACAGTCTATTTTAAGTTATATTACTTATAGAAGCTGAATTTTCTTTGTCATTTAAAAGAAATAATAGAAGAAAATTACAGTGTATGAAATGTGAGTTCTAGCAAGTATTCATACAATTATTTTTTCAACAAATATTTATTAAGCACCCACTGTGGGTTAGCCACTGAAGGAGGCATTCACTATTAAAAAATGATCAGACAGTTCCACTTCTCACAGCATTCAAATACAATAAGAAGGACAGGAAAGTTAAAAGGCAGATATAGATAGTTGGTATAGATAGATAGATAGATAGATAGATAGATAGATAGATAGATAGATAGATATACATATATTGCCAAAAGAAGGTGGTGAAGGGACTTTTCCATTCAGACAGAGGTACAAAGCACCGAACAGCTTTTGCAGGTGATACTCGAGCTAAATATTGAAGGCTAAGTAGGCACCACATGAGGATCATGCACCTGATGAAGAAGCAAGTGCAAAAACAGATAAATGTGGAAAACATGAAGCACTGGTAAGCGAATAGTTAACATGGCTAGCATATAGAGTACAAATGGCAGTAAAATAAATTTTGGTCCCTGTCCTGTCTCTAACCTTGAAAAATATTACTTAACTTTATTTGGCATATTCATGTTCTTCTCTGAAAAATGAGGATAACTAAAGCCTTTAGAGTTTCTTGTAGCTCCAATTTATCATGATCTTATTAATTTCAAAATATTTGCTAAAAATTCTACCACAGATTTAATATTTTAGTCTCTTTAATTCTTATAAAGATATGTAATACATTTTATATATATGTATGTATAAATTTAGATAAATGCAGATAAATTTAGATAAAATTATATACTAATTATATATAAATTATTAAATATATAATTAAAATATATTAGTGTGTGTATGTGTGCATATTAACCCTAGGCTAATCCTAGGCAGAATTTTAAGATCTCTAGATACAATCTTCAACAATTTTTTCTATGCTGCCTTTCATTAATTTCTCTCTTACTAACCAGAACGCGAAGTTTTCCAGGTGCCACTCTCAGAAAACTTCACTTTGGTGTGCCACTTAGAGTACTATGCCCAAATCCTGACACAACTGTCTTCCTCTCTACCACAACAAGTGTGTCCCATAGCCCAGCTCCTCAGGTCATTGCTAAATTAATAACTAATTCCTATCAATTAAATATTGAAGTATTATTGTGCTTCACAGATGTTGCATTATTTACAAATTGGAGCCAAGGCCCTCTACCAGCAAAAAGATTACAATTTTCTTTATTGCAATACCTGCTTTATTGTAGGGGTTTGGAACTGAGCATGCGACATTTCTGAGGTATGCCTGTATATGTAAACCAAAGCTTTTTACCATATGCCTTAAAATTATAGAGTGATGCATGCCATTTATTTCTCAGTAAGACAGGGGAAAAGAAAGATGACAAAGGAAAGAAAGATCTGCAGAAGTCAAATCCTCAGAATACTGAGATTATGTTTTATCTCTAAAGCTTACCTCTATATTTTAGGAGCTCTGTTACCCAAAGAAGTTTATTTCACCTTTCAGATATTCAGTTTTCTCATCTATTTAAGGAAAAATTTCAAAATAAACTCTAGATTTATTGTGAGAAGTACATGAGACAATGCATTTGAAAGCACTATATAAAATCCATAGTCCTATACAAATGAGTTATTTTCGTGGTTGATAATAAATTACAATATTTATAAAATTTGAACAATATTATATAAAGGGATATTGGCAGAGAGATAATTGTATCTTTTGTTTGACCCAAGGTGTCTTCTTGGAAAGAGTATGCTTTGTACAGTAAGCAGGCTATAACCTACTCGAGGTAGTAGAATTTTGCCAGGGTCTGTCCTAGGAGTATCCTGGAGAGAGGAAGTCAGACAGGATGGATGCTAAAAAGAGAAAAAATCAGTGTCTACTGAGGAACAAGGGTATGCAGGGCCACATGGAGGTGCAGGGGATGAGGATGCCACAGGGAGGCCAGACTGACTATTTGGAGACTCTGTGGAACCATCCAAGGAGGTTATTTGAAGGGAAGTAATGATAGGATTTTTAAAAGAGTTGGATGAGTTTATGACAACTAGTATATTATCATCTGCCAGAATAAAAACTGAGATTACTATTATGGGCAACAGTGTGGTACTCATGGAAGAGAGCAGGTAGGTGGAGGTAGAAGAGGGTATAAAGGTGATAAATGGTGATAAAAAATAAAAATTAAAATAATTAAAATAATTTTTATAATCTTTTATTAAAGTTACATTTTGATATTGTACATTATATTATGTAATTAATAATTTTGTGGTGCTATATACTTTTATTTTTTTAATTGTTATAAGCACAGGCTTTGGCCATTGTGAGATATATATAACTTAGTGGTTTAAGTCAGAAGAAATAAACCAATCTTTTCTAATTAAACTAAATCCCCTAAGGTATTTAAAACAAAATAATTATTGCTTGCTACTTAAGAAGAAAAGGAAGGATTTTTTTTTAAAGCAGTAATGAAAATGCTCCTTAAGAAAACATAAGGGTTCTTGACCCAGCATGTAAGGAGCTTGGGAGTTTTTATTCTGTCTTAAGAAAAAGCTGAACAAACTGAAGAATCAACAATTGTTCTTAGATCCATCAAAGAACTGCCTCTAAAGTGGACAGATAAGTGAATATAGAGAACTGTGACCTACTGGAGCAGAACCCTCCATCGGAACTGGTGCTGGGGCAAGAGACTGTATTTGACAAACTACTGAACGCTCAGGGTGGACAAACTGGAGAATGAAAAACTCCAGGGTACTCAGTCATAGGGGTCACCTCAGACTTTTATTTACTTCCAGGACTTCTACAAGGTTCTCACATTGAATATCACAGAAGATTCACTCCTGTTTCTAGAAGGGGGAGAGGAGAAGAACTATTACAAAATATGCCAGAACATTTTGTTCTTAACCAGAAGTGCCCTTAAGATAAACTAGTTTACCAGAACACACACTATTGGAACTTCTTCGAAGCCTGACTTGGAAGAAAGGAAATGCCCCAGTGTAGCCTGCTGTAGTCTCTGGATGCTCTGGATGCTGGAAGGGAACTATCCAACTCCAGCTCTCTCTAGCCATGGCAGTGTATCCAGCCATGAAGTCATAAGGAAGTCAAGGCAATGTGGACAGGGCCGGTGTAGATGTTTTGACTAACATCTTCTCCATTTAAGGTTATAAGCTTGTTAATTCACATCACATACCCAACAACTATTTTGGAAAAAGGGAAGGGATGGAACTCTGTAAAGACTGACTATATATCCAGTTAGCTTAAAGAATTACTTATAATGAAAGAAGAATATTTCAATCAGAAGATTATTTCAACTGGCGAGGACATATTTCTTCACTACTGAGCTTTGTGATAGCTTATAAAAGAGATCAATTCAGCTCTGGAGAAATGAAAAGTTTCTCTTTTTGCATATATCCAAGTTCATTTCAGTAGAACTGCAATCCCACTGCAATTTTTGAATCCATATTTTGAATGCTCAGCAAAGATTCATAAATAAATTTTGCAAAAATATGCCTATACCTTCTAATAGTCAAGATTTTATATTTCATTAACTCATCACTGTGTTGTTGTTCCAGTCAAGTTGGATGCATACGTAAACATGCTTTGCCTCCTTGCACAACCACAGAAAGAATTACTAGACTTCAAAACAAATAACACAGAACTGTCAGAAAACTGAGCTGAATGGAAGTCCGACAACCAAGGTTTTAAAGAAGTCACATTCATCCAGACAGATAGGAGGGGCAGAGAGGTGTGGAGACATGTTATGGTGTGGAGAGGCAGTGGCAGTGGAAGACACGATCCCACAGTCATGTGAGGTGGATACAAATTGGGAGGGATGCCTTAGGAGTGAGCAATTCCAGCACCAGGCCAGACTGCACAGCCCAGGGTTCCAGTGCCAGGAAGATAAATCCCCATAACTTCTAGATGTAAAAACCAGTGGTGGTTGGGGTAGCAGAAGAAACTGCTGACTTTTCAGGAGACTCTGCTTAAAGGGCCTGTACAGACTTACAACATACGCAGACCCAGCTCCTCTGGGATTCAGCACCAGGGCGTACCCTTGAATATGGAGAATAAGAGAAGTGAGGAAACAGGGTGAATACTGGACAAACCTCCAGAAGCCAGGCAGCGAGTGGCATTGTCACCTCTCAAGAGTCCTCCCTCCACACAGAGCCACAAGGTGGTAAAGTGACTTGCCCCGCCCTGGTGATTACCTAAGGCTCTGCTCCACATAATTTACAGGTTCCTTTCCTAAGACACAGAGTCAAAGCAGCTCTACCTAATATACAAAAACAAAAAATTTGTCTCCAAATTGAGGAAACAAAGAAATATGGGCCAAATGAAAGAACAGAACAAACCCCCAGAAAAAAACTAAATGAAACAGAGGTAACCAACCTAGCAGGTGCAGAGTTCAAAACACTGGTGATCAGGATGCTCAAATAACTCATTGAATATGGTAACAACATAAAGGAAGAAATGAAGGTTACACTAAGTGAAATCATGAAAAATCTACAGGGAACCAACAG
>PVKM010035418.1:0-15193 GCA_004027735.1 Carollia perspicillata | reverse complement strand
GGGGAAGGGCAACCCCCGGTCTGGCCCCATAGCCATCTGACCCCACCTGAAGGGGTGAGGGAGGCCTGGAGAAGCACGTGTGAGGGTCACAGTCCAGAGATTCCAGCTCGCTAAGGGGCTGACATCTGTTCCCAGGGCCATAGAACCCTGGTCCCCTCCCACCTGCTTCCATATTACTAAAGGTCTGTGTACAGCGGTGTCTTCTACTGCTACTTCATGTCTGGCTGGAAAGAAAAGGCAGAAATCACAGCCAGAAGAGACAGGGCAAGCATTATAGCAGGAATTAGACATAGCAAGGAGGTGGCAATTACCCGACCGGGGAGTTCGGGCAGCTGTGGTGAGCACACCAAGGACTCTCCTGGAGAATGCAGACTGCACACCCGTACAGCTGCCTGATGCAAGCAGAGATGGAGATTCTAAGAAAACCAAAAAGATCCGCTACAGGCGAGCTTAAACATCGTCACAGAACTGAAGAGTGTCTGTCACGGGCTCACTAGGGAGCGGATACCACCAAGAGAAGAACCTCTGCTTTTGCGACTGTACCCAAACCTCCAACCCTGAAAGCAATCCCAGAGAGAGTCTGAAAAAGTGGAGTACATATCTTAAGAATGGTGGGACAACCTCAAACACTGCAACAGGAGTGCAGTGGGAACCCCAGAGGCGGCGATGGGGGCGTGGTGGGAAAACCCGGGCTGGACTTCAGGCGCCGTGTTTCTCCCATTGACACCACCCAGCTCCACTTCTAGTCACCCCGCCCACTTGGCTTGCATCCTGGCTGTTCACGGAGCCTCTGGGATGGTCTCCTTGCAAAGGCCCCCAGTTCACTAACACACACATGCCTGCAACCAAAAGATACAACTTCACAGGGTACCAAATAACTCTATTAAAGGTCAGTTAGTAGGCCTTGTTTGTATTCTAAGGCATGAAAGTAGAACCGGTCTGCGTGTTCTCTTAGCCGCATGCCAAGGGAAGACAATAAAGTGAACAAAAGGTTTTGCTTAACATACTGAAGATTTTCTTGGTAACGTTTCCCTGGAATTAAAATAGCAGCTCATTTCCTGTTGCTGGAGATTAAAAAATAAAATGTCTGTTACTTAAACTCCCTGGAAAGCAGTATTTGCACTCCTGTGGAGTAATTCAGTCACTCCCAGGTGTGAATTCTGATTGTGTCAACACTTTAATGGCAGGGAAAATAAAACAGAACTTGCCAAATTTAAGTAATAGAGTGGCTGCTGGTTCCTATTGTATCCAGAAAGACAGTAAAATATTCATATCACTTTTCGCTTTCGGATGGATGAATTACTCCAAAAATATTTTACCTGAACTTTGGGAAACATATGTTAGAGAAACACATTATGCGGTTAGAGAATAGGGATAGTCGTGATTAATGTTCCTTCTTACTTCCCAAGTATTGCTTGTTCTTGTGTTCAGAAGGGAAGTTGTATTTTCCATAAGAGAGCACCAGTGTAGGAGAAGCAGAGTTTTCTGGAAGAGCCATGAATTTCCCAAGTCAGCTTCCAATGGGTGTAGTTCCTTCGCTTATGTTTCTTTTAAGGTCACGCCTTCCTAACTGTTTGTAAAAACACCTCTCATAGTCCTGCCTCCTGAGCTCTCCTCCGAGCAGAGCCATCTTAAGAGAGAAACAAAATGTTGTCCTAGCGCGAAGGCTCCACGAGTCTTGAGTAAGTGGCCGTCTTCAAGCCAGTGGGGACCTTGACTCCCGTCCGTGAGTTTTCTGTCTGGCGCCCGTGCTCCTTCCGGCACTGTGGGCGGGTCTGCTACCGACCTGGCTGGGTGGACGGCATGAATCCTCTTGGAGCGTGGAAACTGCGACCTGAAGTAGTAACTGACTTGATTAGTCACAGGACAGGTCTTCAGGGCAGGATCGAGGAAGAGCCCTTCCCCACAGGGTCAGAGTCAGCTCCTGAAGGTGGATGAAAGGCTGTGTTATGATTGTTTTCCCCATGAACTTGACCTATTTTAGGTGCAGCCATTGGAAAGTTTTTCAAAATAATGCATAGGTAGGGAGAAACTATTAACCCTTCAGTTTAAATGTATATGATACACCACACACACACACACACACACACACACACACACACACATACACACATATTTTTATTTGGATCTCCCGAGACAAAATCAGAGTCTGAGACAAAAGGAACACAGACGGATCTTTGGGGGGATAAGTGAATTGAATCCTGACACTCATGGAGCTGGCAGTTCGGGCCTCGCTGCCCTGGGGCCTTCCCCAGTCCCTGGGGAGCTGGGGAACGGGTAAACACATAGGGGGCTGTGAGCTAGCTGGTGCTCACTTACTCTGTGGGGACTCTGAGTATTTTGAGGAGAGATTTAGTGAGGTAAAAATAAAGTGAAAGCCATGCGTCGAGGGAATGAGATGTGGATAGAATGTTAATCATTGTGCAATCCAGGGGCTTGGTGCAGGAGCCTCAAGGGGAGGAGGCGTGGCTTCCCAGCAGCAGGGGAGGGGCGTGTTTTTCCGGCCTCCAGGTGTCCCGAGACCTAGGCTGGTGGAGAGCCATCATCCTGCTCAAAGCAGGAAACCGAACACAGCCCGAGGCTGGCCAGTGCTGGACCAACACCAGGAGGGCTGGAGACATGTGCTTGGGCCCCTGGAACTTTCCATCTGCTGCTTTGCTAGTTAGCGCAGTGGCAACAACCTTTAATGCCATCAGCCAAACAAAACGGGGTTACAGCCCCTGACCTGGGGTGATAAAGCCCTGGTCTGCTTTGTGTGCATAAGGAGTCAGCCAAGGGGACACACAGGAGGTGAAATCCAGTGGGCACTCCAGACACCAGGAACCAATCAGGAATGTGTCTGCGAGGAGGAGGAGGAGCCCCTTTCTCAGGTACCCAGGCCCATGTAGGCCATCACTTCCCTGTGGTGCCCTCCTCACAACCTGCATGAACTTGTCTTGAGAGACGTTACCCAGAGCAGCATGGCACCCCGTCAGCTGGGGACACTATCCCTTGCCAGGTAACGCCATAAGCATGATGGTTTGTTGTTCTGTCTGGTACATCCTAGTGTGTCCCCGACTCATTCTACTTCCTCCCTCCTTATCTTGCAACTGTTACTGAAGGTTTCACATCATCAAGTTCATTTACATAATTCTCAATATAGAACTTTAAAAAATATGTGTGTGCTTATGGGCTTTAAGGACTCCAACGAGGGGTCCTTAATGTTGACCCCAACGAGGTACTTGATGCACTCACTCTGTGAATTAGGTGGACCCCATAAAATGCACTTAATTTGTTCTAAACCCCAGCCCCCCACGAGGTTGTTGATTTCATTATGAATGGCTTTTTGAGGTTCTTTAAACACTGTGGTGCTGTCATTGGCATAGAGGGTAAAATCTAAACACCATGGGAATATGATTTAAACACGTCACGTGTTTGGCTGCGAGACCCCGGTCTGGAAAAGGAAACGGAGTTTCTTCCACGTGGTAGATTCTCTGCCCACATCAAGTCATTCTATTTTGCTTTAAACTTACTATCACTCTTTGTAAGGGAAGGTATTTCACGTCAAGAGAGAGGTAGCTGAGTATCAGGAAACTGAAACGGCCCAGTGGAAGTCACTTATCTTGTAGGTGCCAGAGTGAGAGAGGCCCCCGTCCCTGGGAGAGGCAAATTGGCCGCACTGATATTTCACTGTCACTGACGGTGCTGTCACAATGAGGAAGTGTTTTGTTTACTTGGGTATTTCAGCTAATTGTCTCAATATTTTTTTTCTACAGAATGAAAAATGGCCACTTTGAGTGAGGGTATTTTTCCTCAATTAAGTGATTTTTTTTTCCTATTAACTGAAGGTGTTGACATCATTTTTGCATAGTACAGAGCCCACTTCTAATTTCCCATTGAATGCAGGGACAGGAAATAAAATACTGAGACATATTCAAACATAGACCAAGGACAATTTTCGTCCTCTGTCTTCAACAAACATGTATACACTTCCTTTAATGAAAACGATTACCTTTTCCTAGATTCATTCATGCAGGGTATCTCAGTTTTCATTGTTTAAATCTTTTTTTTTTTTGTCATTTTATTTATTTATTTCTGGGGGGGGAGGGAGAGAAACATCAATGTGTGGTTGTCTCTCAAGCTCCCCCTACTGGGGACCTTGCCCACAACCCAGGCATGTGCCCTGACTGGGAATCGAACTGGTGAACCTTTGGTTCACAGGCCAGCACTCAATCCACTGCGCCAAACCAGCTAGGGCCTCAGTTTTCATTGTTTAAAAATGCCTCTCAGCTTCAAACTTTTTTTCATCTATTGCTATTTTCTTAGATAAGTTGTTTTCCAAATTATAATGGGTGATTGAGTCTTAGTAATCTTACATAACATATACACTTTCTCATAAAAATTCAATTACTAAATCATGCCCAGAATACATATTTTAAAAAAACACAAAGCTATTTAGGCATGCCAGATGACAAAACAGAACAGCCAGTTACATATCCATATTTTACATAGGTTTGTAATGTACAAAAAGAAAAATAATAGAGAATTTTGATCTCCAAAAATGTTAATACCCATAAGGTCAAATTTGCAAGCTGCTATCCTCCTAAAGTGTTTTGTTTGGAAATCATATTTTGTTTTGTTTCTCATTCGTCACGGACACTTAAAAGTTGGACAATTCCCCATAAATCCCAAATTTAAAAGAGCAGTCAGCGTTGGCTCTGTGTGGGTGCAGGAGTGTCTGGCTGTCCATTGGGGATGATGCTGTCCAGGTTGTCGGGGGACCTGTCACCCCTGTACGGGTGGGGCTGGCTACCTTGCCCACCTGCCCTGGGGTTAGGATCATGGAAGAGGAAAGGGAATGGACTATTACAGGCTTCTGAGGGCAGGAGGAGGAGCAGACATAATTTAGATCGGAATGGACCAGGCAGAGGAATTCACCCAGCCAATGAGATTAGAAAACATCAAAGAAGTGCAGTAATACCGTCACCACTGGTGATTTCATACTCTGGGTACCATTAAATGCACGGCATACATGGAATGTAAAATCCGCTGTAAACTCTCTTAGATAACACCACGAGTAGCACTGTGTGGAAATCTTGGGTAGAGTCAGTTCAATTTGTCAGCATCCACTTTATTACCATGCCATGTTAGGTCCCAAGGGGGCCGCAAGTGAAAAGAGGAGACGCACGTATACTGATGAATAAAACTAAATGAATTAATCTATTAAAGTAGAAAGATGACCTCATTAAAAAATAGGCAAATAATTCACCTTATACCATGTTAGAAAATGAACTCAAACTAGATTGAAAACCTAAACATAAACACACAACTCTTAGAAGAAAACAAGAGATCATTTCCATGATTTTGAATTCGGTAACAGTTTCTGGGATTTGACACCGAAAGGACAGGCAACACAGGGAAAAGTTGATCAAATGACTCCATAAAATTAAAAATGTGCGCGCATCAAAGGACACTATCACCAAATGTAAAAGGCAGCCCACAAAATGGGAGAATGTATTTGCAAATCATATCTGATAAGGGGTTAATGTCATATATATATATGTATGTCATATATATATATGGCCGTACTCATTGATTCTCTCCCTCCCTCCCCCCAACTACAGAGAGACAATAGACTTAGGATGGTGTTGACCTGTTCCATTGGCGCTCTCGCATCCATGGTTGAAGGGTAGGCCATACGTTCAGCTCCTCTCTCCTGCCTCCCCAAGCCTTTGCATTTTCTTCTCCCCATTGTGCCGCAGCCGCTCTGGGGACTCAGTCCCATGGACCACAGTCAGCTTTTGAGTCAACCCACCGAGCTAGCCGGTAGAGTCACGTCTAGCCATACACGCACCAGTACTTGCCCCAGAGTCTAGCAGGTCCCCTGACTAGGGCAGTCACAAATACAAGAACAGGAATTAGCCCTGGAGCTCACAGACCACCCAAGAAGGAGTACCCATCTCCCAACACACACACAGGCCTTATTAGGTCAAGGTCTTGTCCACGGGACAATGTTGTGGCTCACGTGGGCAGAGAAGTCGCTGAGGTAAGCTTGATACAAATCTGCCCTCCAGGGAGCTGGCGAAAGCTACTAGGGCACTTTGTTCCAGAATATTCTAAGAGGTGTCAGGAGGAAGCTGCCAGTTGAGGGATGCTGCTGGCCTCCATGCAGAGCAGGAGCCAGGCCATGGGGAAGCTGTGGGCCCAGGGGAGCCTGCTGCCGGGGCGGGTGCAGCCCAGTGCGGGAGGGTGGCCGGGCAGCAGCAGTGGCGGCAGGTCCGTGCCTGGTGTTCACGGAAGACTGTGTTCCCACCCGTTTTCACGGAGCAGCCAGAAAGGATGCTTGGAGCTGGGAGATGATCAACCAATAACCGTCACACCGTATTAACAAAGTAAAAGGCGTAGGATCATCTCTCAGCTTCCAGTATTTTTTCACCGAAACCCTTGTGTGCTCATTGAAAAACTTCTAGAATGATCTATTCCGTATCTGTATCGGTTTCTCTGAATGATATTAAAATAAAATACTGCCATTTATTTCCTTAGCCGTGCTATTGAACTCACAGCGTTTACAAATCCGTAATGATATTCCTTCCATTTGTTTTGCTACTTCTAGCTGTAAGCTGGGTTTTAAATTGGAGAAAAATATGCTGATGTTAGTGTTATGAAATGGCACTTGCAGATCTTATGGCACATTTTTCATAAATAAAAATCAGCATATTTCAGGCAGAATTCCAAAACAGACAGATGATTGAATCCGATCATGGGGGAAATCTCCTTTGGCTAGAAAGGAACTAATCACACATTCAGAGAAAAATTTTACATATTTTACATACTTATTTATAAAAAAGCACGGGGCATCCTAAGATAATACAGAAGATAAGAGCTATAAAAAATATATGATTTATATAGTATATACACTGGCCCCCAAAATGGACGTTATTTTGGGCAATAATTTTTTGTTTGGGGAAACATTGAACATGGAACATTGCATGGAACAATGCAAATATTAGTTTTTCCTAGCAATGGAAAATTAATTTCACAATAAAGCTAATCAATGTGGCGTGATTACATTTTATTTAAACACAAAAAATCTTGCTGGGTTACATATCCGGGCCCCTGAGTATCATTTAAATATTACCCTACTACTGTATGTATAATTGTTAGGCATGAATAACTAACGAGTAGGCTAAAATAAAACGTCTTAAGAGGACTATTTGAGAGAACTTTATGCTTAGACAGGTGCTAGTTCACTATAATATTAAAGCTAGTGGGTCAATAAATTGGAAAACGTTCTTCTTAACCAGTAAACAAGATGTGTGACTCACTAACATCAGTGACCCAAAATCGTAACTTAATAATTTGGGCAAACTAGTTTTGGGCAAATGCAATGAGTTTAAATAAGTTAGAAGTCTAAATTCTGGAAAATATTCTGTAGAGTAGATTTATATATATTGTTATGTATGTTATAAATAGCAGATATTATAATTAGCAAGTTTTCTCTTAAATATCTTTCAGATCTGAAAAGACAATAATGTAAATATATCATTCTGAGAGATATACTATCTGTTTCATCTCAAAAGAAAATAAAGGAAGTAAGGTAATAAATAAAATGTTTATACTAAAAAGGTATTTTTAACATAGTCAGTAGGTCTTTTAGCTCTATGATTTTGTTTGCAAGTCACTAAAAGAACACGGAGGAGAACTTTTCATTTTTCATTTTAATTTAATTAGCTGTTATTATATAATTTCCCCTAAAAAAGCCTCTCTATGAATACATCGTCTGCATTTCTGTTATTTTCTTTGCAGATAGTATGGAGGCCAGCGATTTTGTGCTAATAAAAAACCTAGCAAACACTGTGAGTGCTGTTGGAATTAGAGGTGATGAGCACTGTGAGTACAACTGCCTTCATTTTACTCGTAGGCAAAGGAATTACGAGTCAGAGCGCCAGAGAGCCCTCGATGCACCGGAAAAGGTGTCCGAGCTGAAAGCTTCCTTCTCATTCACTAGTGGAGGCTGGGTCGCTGCCATCACCCAGGCAAAGACTCAGTCTTACCTGGGTCTCCTGGCCAACAATCTGGATGCTAGGAACAGGGCGTGGGCCTTTTCTGGAACCTCAGAGCTCCCATTAACTTCCTGTGTGAATCTGTTCATTTCCAATTGCTGCTTCAAAGGTGAAATGTAACGAAACATTCACATCATCTTCTTTTAAATGGCAGCTATGTTATTACAATTCCACCGAATTTCTACACTTGGAAATAAACTTGACCCCATGAGAAAAAATGTCATTATCTTCCCTCACAGTAATTACCTAAGAGAGATGTTTGCAACAATGATGAAACCAACTTATGCTTCTGCTAAAAAAATATTGATTCAATATGATTTTCTCTACCCCCCTCCCATTTTTCTAAGAGAATACGAGCCCTTTGTAGAAGAGTTTCTAAAAGTGTTTCTTTCTGAAGCCATTGTGTGATAGAATTTATAGGCAGAATGAAAGTTCACAGTAGTTGGGAGATAAGTATTTAAGAAAAGTCTTGAAACTTAAGTAAACATATTTGCTTCTTTAAGTAAACTTATGCATAATTATTATTGTATATTGCCCCATATATCTGCTCTAATTTATCTTCTTCTACAGAAGTCAAACAAACCAACTATAAACTCTAGAATGGGAAAGTTATTGTTGAAGCAGGGTTGTCTCTGTAATAGCCTCACACGACTGTAAGAAGTTATGTGAAACATTTGCCCCCCTCGAAAAAAGAGTAGACAAAATATTATTCCGACAACAGTCCTACCTCCGCCTCAGTTCCAATGTTAATTTTAACTACTGAAAAAGCCTAATGCTTCAAAAACTCAAAAAAGTTTAAGGTTTCAACTCAAAAATAGGGGAGAGCTATGAGAGGAAGACTAATTAGAATAAAAAATAAAATATATTTGACAAATTCTTTCCAAAGTTTCAATAATGGTAGTCTATATACACCTTCACTTATATTAATTATTTTCAATTTTCTATAAGGAAAAATCTGCCTTATATTTATGTGTTTAATGAAAATATTTTTATAGAGCTCTTTTCTAATTTAATTAAATCTTAGTAAAAGTTTGAGAATCACTATTCAGATCAGTTGGCCACATCATGCTATCTCAGTAACTATTCTATCTATCTGTGTGTGTGTGAGTATAATATAGTCCTATATTTATGTATATTACATACAACTACACATACATTTTATATACAATTATATAATCATGTATTAATAGCATGGTATACAAGATCTGTCCAGAAAAAGTCCAGCCATTGTTAACGTAACAAGAATGGTTTGCCCAACATGGGTGTCACCTGGCAGCCAAGGAGAGTGGACTGGAATGCGCATGCGTGAACAATGACGACTTCACTGTACTAGTCAGTGGGGAGTAGATGCCATTGAGTGAGCATGTGTACCTTGAGGCCATTGCATTCAAAATGTCTGAGTGAGTAGAGCAACGAATCTGCATCAGATTTTGTGTTAAGTTTGGACATTCCTCCATGGCAACTATTTGGGTGACTCAGAAGGCCATAGCTATGGGCGACTGGTGACTGGCAGCTTCAGTACGACAGTGTACCTGCACATGTATTGTGTCTCGTGCAGAATTTTTTGGTGAAACATCAAATCACCCAGGTGACTCAGCCCCACTACAGCTCAGATATGGTGCCATGTGACTTCTGGCTTTTCCTAAAACTAAAATCACCTTTAACAGAAGAGATTTTAGACTATCAATGAGATTCAGGAAAATATATACGACTGGGCAGCTGATGGCAGTTGGGGGAACTGTGTGAGGTCCCAAGGTGCCTGCTTTGAAGGGAACTGTGGCTTCCTTTGCCCTGCGTGCAGTGTTTCTTTTATCTTGTATCCTCTTCAATAAATGTCTCTGTTTTTCATGTTACACAGCTCAATTTCTCCTGGACAGACCTCATATATACAAGTTGAGGTCAATGTATTATGAGAGCAAGTGACTGCATACTTAGCTTTTATGTTAAAAAGGTTTTATGTGTATACATCTGTAGAGTTACCTGGCTTCTTAGGAAGGTGCTAAAGTGTGTGTCTAGGGGAATGAAAAGCCAAGGATATTCAACCAGGAGCCTCCAAATAAACTTTAAAGGAACTCTTCATCTGTCGCAGCCAGGAACGTCAGACTCAATGTGGGAGTAAGAGGCAGCGTTAGATTACCAGTTAAATGCACCTTTTCCCCACTCCCAGTCTCCTCTCTGAAATAAGGACACCGTGGAGGGGAAGGACCAGGGCCCTGGGACAGGGGATAGGGACGTGGAGGCCAAGAGGATACACCTTACGTGTCCCTAAGCCTCCCTGCCCCTGGGGGCTTCCTCGTTTGAAGGAACCAGCTCCTGTAATGCACAAAAGCCTCCCTGTAACTTCACCTGGAGAAATTGCCCCAACAGCTAAAGCCTATTTTCCGTAGAGTCTGCCATCACTACTTTGACTGCCCTCATGCCATTAGTGACAGTCCCCCTACCACATAGCCTAGTGTGGGGGGCACAGCCTGTGGGTGGGGGGTGGTCAGCCTGTGGGCCTTGCAAATTCACTGCAGCAGGAGTCTAAACTGCAGAGTAGAGGGTCCCGTGGGGGCAACGGAACAAGCTACACCAGTGAAAGGCCCAACTGGCCGCATTTCTTGCCATGGATGCACCTTACCCAGGATTTTGGACTTAATGTGTTGGCCTCGACACCTGGGAGAGAACTAATGAGTCTACCGTGTTAGTAAATTAAGGCCTGGACTCACTGTGACCTGCAGTTAATGCGGTAAAAAATTGGAACCTTTTCGGCACACCCCAGAAGAGAGTCCCAAGACTAAGGAAATGGGCTCGAGACCCTCTGAGGTTGTTCTGTCCCCTCCCAGCTTGCGGGGGACGATTTACACCACTAGTGTCAGAATGGGGGACCATCAAAGGGGAGACTGTAGAGTCCCGCTGGTGAGAACCAAGGGGTGCGTGTCACCTCCACTATCAGGATTTGCCTGGAAAAACAAAACCGTGGTTTCTCTTCCATTCTAGATGCCCCCAGCCTTAACTTACAGAAGATACTTGGTTTATGAACTTTAATGTTTTATTTTCCCCTTTGTTCTGAATTATAGTTTAAAACCTGCATCGAAAACTATGTCTAAAATAGGGAAGATAATAGTCTCTGCTGCAGAAGGTGCTTATAAGGATTAAAAAGATGTTAATACCTGCAAAGCACTCAGAACAAGCCATATATTCAAATCTCAACTCCTCTTAGCACTAATCGGATTACATCTATTACAAAAACAGGGGAGTTTCTGTAAAAATAAAAGCAAAACCAAGGTGAATCATTGGAACCCAGTTTCTGAGTCCAAAGGGACTGAGTCCAGCAGGAAAGGGCTAGATGCCAGGCTGGGGACATCCGTACCTGGTGGTGCCAGGGCCGCAGCGGTCAGTCGTCCGATGGATTCCCCGACTGGCCGTGTGACTGTGTTTGATGGTGGGATTGGTGTCCTGGTGAACTTTCTGGGCGTCCACACAGCGACGGGCATAAAGGCTGCCCATACCTGAGCTGCTGTGGGGACTTTGTGGAGTTGCCTGTCACCAGCTGCAGCTGGCAGGGAGCTTGAGGACAAAGGCAGTCCGCGCTCTCGGATACACCCTGTCCAGAGAGTGGGGGTGAAATTGGAGAGGCGGATTGCTGATGGAATGCATCCCAGGTGAGGTCCAGACCAGTTGGCAAATAGATAGAACAGTAGAAGGGAAAATAGAGGTTACCTGGAGACGAAGAGTACCTCAAAGACAATAAACAAGATTATGATCTAATAATCCACTTGGGTACGCTTTCGTTTCCCTCCGAATCGTAACGTCTCTCTCTATAGTCATTCCCGCCTTTTTACAGATACTTGCTTATAACAATAATGCGGTCTCCCTGGCTTTAGTCTGGCTGTTTACATAAGGATAGCAAGTGTGCAATGGACCACATAGGCCTTTTAAAGTTTGCTTTGCTGGAACTTTTCATACAGACTCTGAGATTAGACTTTTAAAAGCCTCTTGAGCCTAGGACACCACCCCAAGAACTCACCGTCAGACTTTTTCTGCACTTCTTACAGGCTCAGCTGAATGCCTGTCTTCTCCAGGTCCCCGGGACACCCTGACCTGCCTGGGGCTGCCAGACATGACCTTCCTTCCTCACCTCCCAAGGGAGGAACCCTGTACGCCAGGTGCCAGTCCAGCTTTGCCCAGAGGGCTCTGTAAGCATTGGATCCATAAAGTCTAAGGAACCTTAGTTCTTTCAAGTGACCCAGTCATATCGGATCATATGCAGTATTCTCAAATGCGCCATTCCAGGTCCATGCTGGTAATGTAACCGGTGCTTCCAATTATGTCCTGTTACAAGGAGGACGGAGTCTTACTGTACTTTCACAAAGTATCTATTTCAATGAGAATAAGAATGCTCCCTGATAGGTTTTGGATTCTGGAGGGGCCAGCTGGGGGAAAAGGGAAGGTTTCCTCTTCACTTCTAAAACTGTAATCCACGAAACGGTTACCAGTTATAGATAGCTTAAGCAGAAAGGGGGAAAGGGTTTCTCGTAGACAAAATAGAACCTTCAAGAACAAGCAATGTCAAAAACAAACACTGTCGCCATCCTTCGTTGGTCTATTGCATCCCCGTGTACATTTTTCTGGCTCTGCTTGATGTTGGGTTGACAGTCTCGCGAGTCCACCGGCTTCTCCACCGGCGAGCGGGGCGTCCTGACTCAGTGCCCCGGTGAAAGTTCCCTGCACACCGCTGTTAGAAGCCTGCAGCCCGGGCCACCTGTCGCAGTCCTTGTCAGGGCCCCTGAGACAGTCCCCTTGTTGTCCACACCTGCACAGGCACTCACGGAAGACATAGAAAAACAGAAAAAAATCTGTGTGCAACGAAAGGATGAAAGTGGTCATGGTTTTGAAAGATCTGGGAGTCCGTCCACTTGTCGAGGAGTTTGTGGGAGCGTGTCGTGCACTTTGGCTGAGGAAAGGTGTTTGAATCCGGGAGACGTCAGTTCTTTACGTTCACCTGGTCACGCAGGCATGCTCACCTTAAGGTGACCCGCCCAGCCCACCGTGCCCTGAAGGTGTTGTATACTCGGAAGGAAGTTCTTCAAACAATCATCAGGAGTAGGACTTTTCAGTCAAGGGCTTCTGGTATTGAAACCGCATTTCACGCATTTGCTGATGATTAGAACCCGAGGGCAATTATTATTGCCATAATAATGACATATTTTCAAGCACACAGTGCAGAGGAGAGGCAGTTCGTTTTGTTTTCACTCACTAAGGTGGCCATGTCATTGCAGCTTACCCATCTAAATGTGTAATTTGACTCTCACGCACTCACCTTCCTTCTCCTAATGCCTGAGTTCCTTCTGATAGCCGAGGGTGACCCCAGGGCTGCCAGTGCAGCCGGTGGTACTCTTAAGGGCAAATACAAACTAAGAATTAGGGGCTTCATTCTCCCCATTGAAAACAAGGGCAGAGACTTTCCCTTCCTCCAGGTCCTTAAAGCATTTACTCTAGAGAACTTATCATATAAGTGCTTTTTTAAAAAATCTCTCTGAAATGTATGCAAATCCCTCTAAAAGCTAAACAAGCCTCTTGACAGTGCAGTGACCCAGGAGTGTCTTTCTCAAGGGCCTGAGATGTATGTCTTTGAAAGGATGCATCTCTCTGTTTCCGTCAAAGGGTGACACACTTAACGTCGGGGCACCTCACTCCGAAACTGTCTCCTGTCCTAACGATGTACTTGTAACAATGGATAGAGCCCATTGTTACAAGTATTTAATGAAAGCATGCAAGGAAAACTTCTGTAATAATACCTGGTATATAATGAGCTCTACAAAAGTGTGTGTTAAATAAAAATAATGGTTTGATCAGAATCTAAAGGTGCTTGTGACTGTTTCAAAAAGAAAAACAACTCCAAGGTTGTAGGTTCCATCTCCAGTCAGGACACATTCAAGAATCAACCCATGAATGCCTCAGTGTGGTAGAACAACAAATTGGTGTGTGTCTCTCTCTCCCTTTCTCTCTCTCTTTCTAAAATAAATTTAAAAAAACCAAGAAACACAACTATTTCAAAGAGTACATCAAAGGGATAGGTTATGTCTAGGGTGGGGAGTGACCAGTACATTTGCTCTGTGATTATCACACTCTTACTCTTCCTTCAGGCCCAGTTCAGTGAGTATCTGTTCTAGAAAAATCTCAAAGCCTGTTCCTTGAATATAAGTTACTGTACCCAGATTTGCATTAAAAGAATTGATTGCGCTTTTGTCAGGGCAGGTGTCCTCTGTCATTTTCTACGTCTCCCACAGGGTCTAGTCAGCAGTCTGACCTGTAGATGGCCTTCCCAAATGGGCTGGCATGGGAAGGGAACACTGACATGGAACAGTACGAATATTTGAGGACTACAGGTACCAGGTGAAGATTAGAAAAAAGAGTCATGAGAAGTTAGTCATTTATGGAAAAGCAAGGCATTTAGCAATGAGCCTTACCCATACTATATCGGACGATACTTAGTTTTACATTGAGATATTAAGATTTTTGTAGTCCGATCACTTTTAAATACTCTTATACACCAATTAAGCAATGAAGCCAACAGACATATACAAAAATGAAGCTATACACATATTCTTACAAACCTTCTAAAAGCTCTTGAAAATGATCTCTCCACAGAGCTTACAGATGAGTTCCATTAACTCAAATGGAAATTTTGCATGTATTGCACATCACCTGGAAATGAAGTTCAGGTCTTTAATTTAGTACTGTACACTAATTGTTTAATGTATGATATGAAGTATGGATTGTGCTCAATGCACAAAGTCTAAACAGATGAAAAGATAGTAACTGAAGCTTAACACTTATGCTCCCTTCAACAAAAGGACGCATGTGACAGAGAGAAAGAAATGCGTGTGTTGCACACGTGGTTAAGGAGAACGTGCGTGTAGTTTGACGTAGCGAAGGAATTAGGGCGGTGGTGGAAGGGCCGGCCTGTGCTTTCTTCAAGGTCATTTTTTTCCAGCCACTTGATACTTCCTGAAAGCTTTCTTAGGTTTTTGCTGATCTCCCTATCTATAGCAATGAGAAGGTTTTATTTTATTTTTCCATTTCTCAGCTCTTACAGATGATGGTTTGAGAATCATTGCAACTAACAATTTGTAACCGGTCTCCTTGATTTTGCCCTTGCATCCCAA
>PVKM010035417.1:0-15179 GCA_004027735.1 Carollia perspicillata | reverse complement strand
CGCCATATGCTATATAATAAAGGAGAAGGTGAGGTGAAAAATAATAATTAACATAACACTTTACTGCTGCAGTCCCCATTTCTGACATGAGTCATAAGGTCTTATTTGATACTTACAACCACTTTTCTTCACTACTCAATCCAAGTTTATTTTATGTCTGCCAGCACCTCAGCTCTATGGAGTTCTTGACCCAGTGAGATAATGTCTTCATGGTGTCCCTATTGTTTCCATTGACTTGGGCTCTTGGGAAAGGAAGTACCAATAAGCACCCCAATATGCAGGGGTGCTCCCCACCCTTGCATTCCACACATAGACCTCCTTGTGCTAATTGTGTAGCAGGAACTCAGTTTTACCTTTGAGATTGGCATCAATCACTTCAGTCAATATTCGGCCTCCTTTTCTTTTGATGGGCTCTGTCGTCTGAGGAGCTGTGAACGGCCAGAAGGAAGTGCCAGCTTCCAATTAAGGGGACCATGACTGTGTTCCCTGGCGGAAGCTTTCTTCATAAGGAATACAAGAGGGGACCCAGAATTTGTTTATAAAATATTGTGTATTTATTCTTACCTGTTCAAACTTCAGTCACCTTCAAAATATTCTCCATTCATTACAATGCACATAACAAGATGTTTTTCCCACTGCTCAGAACAGTTTTTGAACTCATCATTTTTGACATCTTTTAGTGCTTCTGCTATTTTTTTCTTTCACTTCTTCCACATTGGCAAAATGTTTCCCTTTGAGGATATTTTTCAACCGGGGAGACAAAAAAAAAGTTGCTTGGGGAAAGAATGGGTAAATGGGGGGATATGGGGGGGCATGACATTTTTGCTCAAAAACTGCTGAGCACTCAGTGTGGTGTGGGCAGGTGTGCAGGTAAATTACCCATCGTGAAATGGGCAAACACATTGAAAGAGTCTTAAAAAAATTCTCTGAAGCAGAATGCAGCCTCTCACAACAATGCCAGCTGGTACACTGGTACAGATAGGTTCCTAGAACACTCATCTGGTGGGGGAAGACTGCACTGTAAGAAGCCTGCCCTCCAGAAGCGAATTCCAGGGTATTTTTTGGGCCCCCCTAGTACAATTCCAAATCCACTTAACCTACAGTTGTGGGTCTGGAAGTAATATTCTTCAAGTTATTTATTTTGGTAATAATAAAAATATTCTTATATCTATATTTTAGTTCTTTTTCCTGTATTTTATGGTTTTGGAAACGATGGCCCCCATATAGAAAGCACTAGTTTAAGTCATAGAACTTGTCTTGTGTACAGAACTCAAATGTCCAGATTGTTGTCTTCTATTTGGTGAATTACCTGAGTCCTTAGTTGGCCATGACTTTGTTACATCAAGCCAGCATCTCTTGGGTTATGCGTACATGGTAAGACCAGTAACATTTGTGGTTATGAGCCCATGGTCCCATATTCTTTGGTTCAAAATGAGTCTTTTGCAGGGAGATGATATTGTTTGGGGTTCCACAGTGATAGATAATGTTAATAATGAAGGCCCTTTTAGGAGCAGAGCAAAATAGAGAAAAAAGTGGAACTGTAGGAAAATACAGCATACAAGTCAAATTTACTGTTTGGTGAGAAGAAGAAAGGCAGAAGAAAGATGGGAGAAAGGGAAGAAAAGAAAAGGAGAGGGGTGGGGATGTGGATGGGAAAATGGGGAGGATATTGGGTTAAAGAATATCTAGAAAAAATAATTTACTAGGGTTAAACTAGATAGGTTACCAGTAAGACGAATTCTTTCGGTTTAGACCCCTTGACATTTCATCTCACTGGTCATGTGCTTCGGATCCTCCTCTGACCTTGCCTCCCCTGGCAGGCTGCTAGTCATGTGGTAACCCCCCTTGGAGGAGGAACGAGGGACTGAAGAGTGGCCCTCATGCGACTCTCATGCAGGCCCCTGCAGGACCTCTCGCTTAAGCACTAACCCCTAGAAAGGGTATCTGGGCCTCAGCTGGTTTTCAGCTCCAGGCCCAGAAAAGCAGCAAAACCAAACACGTGTGTCACGACTAACATCAGGACCAGCTGAACTGACTACGGAACCCCTGCCCTGGTGCCCACCAATTGCTGGAGACGAGACCACAACGCTGAAAGGACACACCTGAAAAACTGATGAATATTCTATTGTGATGCCCCCTGGAACCTCTCCTAAACTCTCCACCCTTAAAAGCCCTTAGGACGGGGACCGAGTGGGGCTCTCTCTGTAGAGCACACGGGTGCCCTTCCCACCCTCTTCCCCCAGGGCAGTTTGCCTTGCCTCTTGCTTTCTTTAAAGCTCCAAGGGTCCTTCCTTTAGCTCCCGAGTCCACTTATTCTATAGCTTACTTCTCCTATCTCTGTGACTTTCTAAATAAACTTTCTCTTCTAGTTTAAGTCTTGGTTCTGAGTCCTTTCTTAGCCAGAAGTCAAGTACCAAGGTTGCCGAACCGAGTTCCAATTGCCGGTAACATTCTGGTGCAGTTTTTGCTGCCGACAGTTATACTTATGTATAATATACTTGTTTTTGACGTGTCAACTAGAATTATAAGAAATTTTAAATTACTTTCTTAGCATAATTAAAATTATTTTTGTCTAACTTTTAAAGAGATAGAGAAACGTGATTTAATGAATAGAAACTAATTGACTCTGGAGAAAAGAACTAAGTAGTTAAAATTAAATGATATTTGAAATTTGTACTATTTGTATTCATTTCCGGCATACCTAACATATGTGTGTGTATTACCTACTATGAATTTTAGTTTCAATGAACACATAATTAAGTTTAGTGCTCCTTTCTGGATTCTATATATAAAATCATAATATCTGGCAAATATGAACACTAGGCAATTTGCATGAGACACTTTATTAAGTTCTGAAGTATGCCTCTAAATTATTTCAAGACATCCACTCCCTCTTAGTTATCTTGTATCTGAAACACATGATCACTGGAGACAAAAATAAAGTGTGTCATTTTTGGAGGGACATGTGAATATTGTCCACAGGTTTTGTTTTCATTACAAAAGAGAGTGAGCAGCGTCTCTAGGGCCTGAAGCTGGCACGCTCAGCCATGCTTACATTCTTAAAGTGAGCTCAAGAACAAACAGTTCAAGTACATACATGACATATTCCTAGACTTTTCTTGGCAATGTTGCAGAGAAGTCTTTAGCTACTGACATGTTATTTAATTTTTATTTTGTTCTGGCACCCCTGGTGGCAAAATAGGCTTGCAAAACTGTTGCTTTTGTTTTTGCCTTTTACATTTCTTGTGTGAGAGTAAAATATTTTGTGCAGACAGGGTAAGCCTTAATCTGTAAGAGAAAGGAAGAGGGACCCGGGTCTGAGAGCTGCGGATTAGGTTTGGGGTTCGCTGCCTGTCAAGCTAGTGCCTGAATGGACAGTGCTCAGCAGCTTTTTAATACACAACACTCGTGTGCTTATCTGCACACACACTCATAGCTTTGACACACAGCTATGCAAGTTCATTAATTATGCAAGAAGTTAATTAGCTTCTTTTAATGGCTGAGCAGAAACAAATGAGAAAAAGGGTAACTATGAACGTATGAGCATCGGGAACAGTTCTCAAGAATAGAATGATGTTATTCTTACTATCCGTCCATTCAGCACATTCAGAGTTTGTAGATGATTTCCATAAGCAATTCCTGTTCTCATTTTCCCCTATTGTCTGCTGGTTGCTTTTGATGATAAAATTAATGAGGAAGCTAGTGTGACATTAGCCCCTTTTTATAAGGTTCTCTTCCTTCAGCCATTGCTTCTACTCTACACCACGTGTGTGGCTCACTCTGGAATCCTTGCTGCAACAACTTGAGGTATTTATTTTAAAAAGAAAAACTGTAGAAAGAAGGTTTCTCCAGAAGATATTTAATTATAATTTTTACCTTGGGAAAACATATTATGTAAATGTGTTAAACATCCTGATCTAATATATAGCAACATGGCATTGTTAGCAGAGCATTAATTCTTTATTGATAAATTTTGTCTACAAATACTTGTATGTATTATTAATAGGCAAATAACGTACCCCTAAAATTTATGCTAATGAATAGTTTTAAATTAAATTTATGAATTGTGTTTGCTTCTCTGGTTAAAATTGCAAGCCTTTAATCTACTTCTTTCCTAATTAGAAATTATTGTAAGATATGGTAGTGTGATGAAATCTCAAATATTCAACATTAGTTAAATAGTCATTGCATTAGGTGAGAAATATTCAGAAACACGTGTGAGAGAATTATAGCTAAAATCAAATTAAGACATCTCCATTAAAATTTTTTTAGCATTCTGGATGCTACAACAACAAACAATGTCAAGATGTTCAATATTTTTAATAGTACTATGATATGATAATAAATTACAAGTAATTCCAATATCATTAATAGTAATTTAATGTAATAATAGCAGTGATTGGTGAAAAAAGAGACCTAAGAAATGACTTTTCCCTTAAATCCTCATGGGACCCTTTAAGTTTCTAGTGACTTCCAGGTCTGTCTGTTTGCAGCTGGTGTGGGATTTGCATATGCAATCTCAGTTTCATAGACACTTGAACAGCGAAACTAGCCTGGACGTGTGAGTGAGTGAGTGTGTTTGGCTGTGTGCGTACCATATCATCTCTTATATGCTCCACTTTACAGAACGATAAGATAGTAAGAGGGGAACTACTCTTCCCACTCCTAGTTGCTGCCTTACGAAACAGGAAGACTGGCAGCGATGAGAAGGGACTCTGGATGTTCTCCAGCGACTTCTGGAACATTTAGCCTCAGCTTCCAAGAGTGAAGCAAGGACTTTGAATGGTATCTGGCAGTCCTTTGAAAAACTTATGTAATAAAATATTTTCTCTCTTTCAGGCAAAAGTTTTTAATTAGGTTTACATTGTTTATTTTTTGTGCAAATGTTAGCAGTCACAACACTTTAGGCTGCTAATTTGGCTCTGTGAACTGCATGACACCCCGCCATAGCCCACTGAGTGGTTGGTGTTCATGCATGTTCACCCTCTGGGCCTAAGAAATTGTGGCTCTCAGGTGGGCCCAAGGAATGCGTATACCTCACCATAGCACCTAGGGTGAGCCTTTACTTTGGTGTGTACTGGAGCTTAGATCCCTCAGAGATCATTTGAGCATTTATTTTAAAGAGCCAACTTTTAAAGCAACTACAAAGATTAAATAGAGTGGAGTTCATGGTCCCTAGAAAGTCATTATTGTGACTAAACTGTGATTTGATGATCCTGTGAGTTGTTTTCATACATTTTACATGTTTTACATATGTAATGTAATGAAGGGACTGGTCAAAGTTACTTTCTTTTGTAATTTCTCTTATATCTTTAGTTATATATTCTATATTTTATGTATTTTTATATTTTAAATGTTTGATAATAAATAAGTAACTTTAATGTTTTTTAAAGATTTTTATTTATTTATTTTTAGAGAGGGGGAGGGGAGGAGAAAGAGAGGGAGAAAAACATCAATGTGTGGTTGCCTCTCCCATGCCCCTCACTGGGGATCTGGCCCATAACCCAGGCATGTGACCTGACTAGGAATTGAACTGGTGACCCTTTGAGTTGCAGGCTGGTGCTCAATCCCCTGGAGCCACACCAGCCAGGGCAGTAACTGTAATGTATATCTAAATGTACATCAAAATATACATCTAAATTATACATCTAAATACAACTTTAAATGTATAAATAGGAGTCACAATCAGATCAAACAAAATAGAGAACTTACTATGTATTAGGTTTTTTTCTGAGATGATTTGGCATACATACCTAATTTATTTGATCCTAGAACAATTATGGGGTAGGCAAAAGTGTTCATCTATTTGTAGTTCATGCATGAGTAGTTGGGGCACAGAAAGATTCTGTAAATTTCCCAAGTCACACAACTAATGAGCTGGAGAGCCACGCTTCCAACCTAGGCTGTCCGGCACCAGTATTCATGTCCTTAAGGACTGCTGCGATGGCCCACGACAGAGTGGTGGTTAACACAAAACAGCAAATTCAATGCAAGAGCTTTGTAAAACAAAACAAAACACATTACTATTGGTTTTGTCTAAGCGCATGTCAAAAAAGTGCACAGTTCTCAATGTGGTGCTCTAAATATTCAGACGTTCATCAAGCATCACTAAACACATAGGAAAGAAAATAAATTTAGAAAGCAAAACACACTTTGAAATATGAAGCACATGCTATTTGAGAAAGGTGGCTGATAATATTTTAAAACGTGGAAGTAAATGGTGTGTCTTTTACTTTTTGGTTAATTAATGACTAAAGTGACCTGAATTCTAATTGTATACCAGTGTAGTTAATTAAGTACATCGTTTTTAACTTTAAAACTTGTTCAAATAGAGCCTTAGGTGTTCAGAATTTCCTTGGATACTGATGATCATTCTTTCAAACTCTACTCTAGTTATCAACCAAAACTTGATTCACATTTTGTTTCTTATAGGAGAAGAAATAATTGCTAGTGAATAGGATTGCATAGGTCCCTGCTCTCATAAAACCTACGTTCTTTTGAAGGACACAAACCACACAGTCCACGCCTACAACACAGTTCATTGAGCTGGGTGAAATGGAACGTACACACAGAGCCCAAACCGACTCAGAGGAAGGGCCAGTAAGACCTTCCTGTAAAAGGGAGTCGGGTGCAGGAATGGTTTTCCAGGCAGCACCACTAAAGTCTTGTAAAACAGAAAGCCAAGACACTTTGAAAATCTCAAGAAATTGAAGAGCAATGCTGGAGAAGTAGGGCTTTGGATTTCGAGTTTTCTGAGTTCAGATCGGAACTTGACCATTTTCTAAGTAATATGACATTTTGTGACCTGGGAAAGGTTACTTCACTTTCAAATGCCTAGCTTTTGAAAATAAAAAGAAATCCATCCTACCTTGAAAATCTTTGGGGAGAATTAAAGATGATTTGGTATGGAAAGCATTAAGGATAGTATCTGGCATATAACGCACTGTCCAGCGCACTGTGGCTAGGCTGTAGAGAGCTGGCGGGAAAAATGCTGAGAGGGACGGCTGCAAGGTGCAACCTCGGGTGGCCATGTAGGATATCCAGAGTTTGAACTTTGTCCCCAGTGTAATGAAAAAAATCAGAAGGGCTTTAAAGTGAGAAATCATACCACCAGATTTCCATTTTGAAGAAAAATTAATATTGGCATGTAGTCATGTAGTACAGTAAAAAGTGAAAAATATGTTATCTTGTGAGGTGTTATGAAGACCAAACTGAATAAAAACAAAAACGTGCAGTGGCAGCAACAAAACCCAATCCTCTGTAGAAATGCACAATCCTCTGTAGAAATGCACACTCTGTAGAAATGCCCACTTTATGTCTTAGTACACAGAAAAATCCCGGCAGCCAAATAAGATCTTAGAGACCCACCTACATGCAGAGAATGTCTCTGGATCACAAAGCAATTACATAACTTTTTCATAATTCTTAGAAAAATGTATGGACATTTCAGTTGTTGACATATCCACATGTGCAGACAAATAAAAATCACATGTCTAGCAGATGGTCAAAAACTTGATTGCACTTGAATTCAGTACTGTAACACTTGTGATTTTTATGTGCTTAGATTGCTGTTGCCTGTTACTTGTTATGCTGTGATTGCATTCAATAAACGTTTGCTGAATCAATGTTTAAGTGCAAGTCATTTTAGTTTTATGCTTACTGTCGCTTCTTTTTTATGATCTTTGTTACTTTATTATTATTTATTTATTTATTTGCATTTTTATGGTATTTTTCCCCCATTACCATTTATCCCCCTTATACCTGCTTCTCCTCCACAATGACCACACTATTGACCATGTCCATGAGTCTATTTTCCTTTTGGCTGGATCCCTCCATCTCCTAACCTCTACATATTTGTCATCCTGTTCTCTATCTATGAGTCTGTCTCTATTTTGATTGTTTGTGTGTTCATTAGATTCCACATATGAATGAAATCATATGTTATTTGTCTTTCCCTGACTGGCCTATTTCACTTAGCATAATGTTCTCCAGGTTTATCCATGCTGTTGCAAAGGGTAAAATTTTCTTCTTTATTATGGCCAAGGAGCATTTGATCAGCAACATAGGAATAGAGGGAGCAAACATAAACATAATAAACACATGTGACAAACCCATTGCCAACATCATATTCAATGGGCAAAAACTAAAAGCATTCCCTTTAAGATCAGGAACAAGACAGAGATGTCCACTTTCATCTCCCTTATTTAACATAGTACTAGAAGTTCTAGCCATAGCAATCAGAAAAGAAAAAAAAAAAGAAATAAAAGGCATCCAAATTGGAAAGGAAGAAGTAAAACTGCCTTCATTTGCCAATGACATGGTACTGTACACAGAGGACCCTAAAGATTCCACCAAGAAAATACTAGAACTGATAAGTGAATTTAGTAAAGTGGCAAGATACAAAATTAATATCAAGAAATCAGTTGCATTTTTATATGCCAATAATGAACTACCAAAAAAGGAAATTAAGAAAATAATGCCACTCATGATTGCTTCAAAAAGAGTAAAATACCTAGGAATAAATCTAATCAAAGATATAAAAGACTTGTATTTGGAAAGTTATAAGACACTGAAGAAAGAAATTGAAGAATATACAAGTAAGTGGAAGCACATACATTGTGCATGGATAGTAAGAATTAATATTATAAAAATGTCCATGCTACCCTAAGCAGTCTGTAGATTCAACACAACGCCTATCAAGATTCCAATGACATATGAGGCCTGTTCAGAAAAACTCCATCAATTGTTAATATAATGAGAACAATTTGCATGACATCTATATAACCTGGCAGCTAAGGAGTGTGGACATGAATGCACATGTGTGAACAATGATGACTTCACTGTACTAGTCAGTGGGGCAGTAGATGCCATTGAGTGAGCATGTGTACTGCATAGCTGTCATATTCAAAATGACTGAGTGAGTAGAGCAATGAACCTGCATCAAATTTTGTGTTAAACTTGAACATTCCTCTGCAAAAACTATTCAGATGATTCAGACCACTTGGGGATGATGCGATGAGTGCAGCACAAATAAAATGTGGCACAAACACTCCAGAGATGGTCAAGAATTTGTCGAAAGTGATCCATGTCGTGGAAGGTCTGCAACAAGCAGAACACCTGAGAATGTAGAACATGTATGGGCTGCAATCAACAAAGATCGGTGACTGATGGTGCGAGAACTAGAAGCTAACCTGGGGACTCCAAAAACTCCTGTGTCTGAGATTTTGATGTAGGATGTTGGCATGAAACGTGTGAAGGCAAAATTCATCCTGCAGCTTCTGGTACCAGAGCAGAAGGAACAGCATGCTGCGGTTGCTAAAGACTTGATTCAAACTGCTATCAATGAACCAAATTTCCTCAAGAAGGCCATAACAGAGGTGAACTGTGGGTCTCTGGCTGTGATCCAGAAATGAAGGCCTAGTCATCTCAAAGGAAGTCGCTTGGTTCTCCGTGCCTGGAGAAGGCACTGCAAAGTTGCAGCAAGATCAAGACCATGTTAACTGAATTTTTGATTGTGAAGGTGTTGTCCATTACGAGTATTCCCTTCCAGGTCAAACAATTAATAAAGAGTACTACCTCAATGTTTTTCATTGATTGAGAGGTGCAATACAAAGAAAGCAGTTGCAGCCATGGGCAACTGGAGATTGGAAGCTTCATCAGTACAATGCATGCACTCATGCATTGCATCTCCTGCAAAAGTTTTTGACAAAACATCAAATGACCCAGGTGACTCAGTCCCCCTACAGTCCAGATTTGGCACCTTTCAACAGCTGACTTTTTGCAATACTAAAATCATCCTTGAAAATGGAGAGATTTCAGACCTTGATGAGAATCAGGAAAATACAATGGGGCAGCTGATGGTGATTCTAACAAAGGATTTTGCAGAGTGTTTTGAACAGTGGATGAGACCCTGAGAGTGAGATCCTAAGGTGCCTACTTTGAAAGGGACTGAGGCATCATTTTCCCATGTACAATGTTTCTTGTATTTTATATTTTCTTCAATACATGTCTCTATTTTTCATAGTACATGGCTGGATAACTTCTGACAGACCTCGTATTTCATAGAACTAGAACAAATATTTCAAAAATTTATATGGAATTACAAAAGGCTCTACATAGCAATAATGATCCTGAGAAAGAAGAACAGAGTTGGAGTAATCATGCTACCTAATAGGTACCTATACTGCTATCTATACTGCAAGGCCTACACAGCATGGTACTGGCATAAAAACAGATACATAGACCAATGGGACAGAATAGAGAGCCCAGAAATAAACCCACATCTTTATAGTCAATTAATATTTGAAAGAGAAAGCAAGCACATGCAATGGGATGAAGATAGCTTTTTCAATCAATGGTGTTGGGAAAATTGGACAGATACATGCAGAAAGATGAAACTAGACCACTTTCTTACACCGCACACAAGAATAAACTGAAAATGGATTATTGTCACTTCTTACTGTTTATATTCTTGTGTTGCCTTACCATGTACTATAAAATTGTATGTTCCCTTTGGATTATTTGTTTTTTTCTATTTCATTGTGTAGGATATGTACATGATAATACTGTTGACATTGCATTACTTATGGGCCCACATCATATTTTCTGGATTGAAATTAGTACTTTCCTTCCTCCCTCCCTTTAAAACATATAACTGCAAGTGTTTTTAAATGTATGGTCAAAGGCCCAACTACATAGGAAAACAATTTAGGGAGGGGAAAGTCTTTTTATTTTTAAAGACTTTTATTTATTTATTTTTAGAGAAAGGGGAAGGGAGGGAGAGAGGGAGAGAAACACCAATGTGTGGTTGCCTCTTGTGCACCCCCTACTGTGGACCTGACTTGCAACCCAATCATGGGCCTTGACTGGGAATCAAACCAGTGACCTTTTAGTTCTTAGGCCAGCACTCAATCCACTGAGCCACACCAGCCAGGGCAGGGAGGGGAAAGTCTTTACGTGAGCACAATTGCAGATTCCTGAGCCCTACCCCAGACTGACTGAATCGCAATGTCCTGGGTATGGGTTCTTTGGCATCCGCATTAAAAAAGAAAGTGTTTAGGAGATTCTTTTGTGAATTCAAGTTAGAAAACCTCTTCAGAGTGTGTGTGAAATTCTTTTCTGTTGAAGTAAAGAGAAATGAACTGTCTCAGTGTTGCCATTTCGTTAAGTATTACTTGACTGGTAAAACAATATCCATGACAGAGTATCTTAACTTCTAAATTAATCAGAAAATGCACTTCATGAATAGCTGATGAACAAGCGTTAGAGTCTGAGTGTTTGTGTTTCTCCGTAATTCATATGTTGAAATCCTAATGCCCCACGTGATGGGATTAGGTTGGGAAGCGAATCAGTCCTGCGCGTGCAACCTTCACAAGTGGGATTAGTGCTCTTAGGAGAGACTCCGGAGAGCTCCCTTGGCCCTTCTGTCAAGTGCGTCAACAAGGAGAAATCCATCTTGTAGAGGGCCTACCACGCAACCAGTTGGGCACCCTGATCTCAGACTTGCAGCCTCAAGCACTGTGAGACATAAAATTCTGTTGTCTGTAAGCTGCTCAGTCTATGGTCATTTGTTATAGCAAACAAACTAAGACAGCTGATAATATATATACTGATTAAGTAACTTCTGTATGGACGGAGAGATGATCATTTAAACATTATCACCTAAAACATATGCTCAGATGGTATGTAACAACTTTTTGTGTGTTTGGGTTTTTTAATGAATGCCATAGTATTTTCATCTGTCCCGAAGCTGGGAGAATTAATTTTTCAGAATCAAGATTCAAAAGGATATCCACAGACTCAAATCAGATTGAATGTATCACAATTAAACTTCAAATGTAAAATCCCATACCAGGTTAAAAGCATCCATTATATAATTCTAGGATGTGGAAAGAGCTGGACTCAGGACAGTTTATTTCCGAAAAGCAGATGGCTTTAGTTGAATGCAAGCTGCCTATGAATCAATAATGTGAAGTAGTTGCCAAAATGGAGAAATTGCTTTTACACTGTAATGTTTCAGCAACAACAAAAGTAAGTACAAAATTAAAATAATGCCATCAGCATTACAGAATTTTAATTGTTGTATATTCTCTTGAGGGCCTTGAGCATGTTCATGTATAATCCAAAGGGTTTTAAATTAATATATACATTATTATTCAAATGTTGCTTTTTCTATCTAACATGATATCACAAAATGAATGTGATTTCCATTACTTGTAGTATTATGCTGAAGGCAAGACAAATTACAGCATAGTGTTGCTCCATGCATGACCCTGGCATGGAGCACCGCATCTGGAGATGAGCTCCCAGAGGCAGGGAGTCTGCAAACACAGGGCCCACATCCTGCCAAGAAAAGAAGATTCTTAGGGCTCACGTACTTGAAGGCTCATTTCATTTTCCTCATAAGTCTTGAGAGAGCATAATTAAGATCAACTGAATTCAATTCAACAAGCTGTTATCGATCCTCTATTAAATTTCAGGCATTGGGCTTGGAGTTTAGAGCTAAATGGACAAAGAAGACACGATATCTGCCTGCACTCAAAAATCCTAGAATCTAGTTGGAAAAACAAACATATAACTCCTTGTCAACTCCTTTTAAAGCCCCTGAGATGAATTTCCAAATCATTTTTCTAAAGAATTATATCAAATTGGTCTTCCACCAGCATTATATAAGAAAGCTATTTCAACACATTCTTAAGGAAACATTGTGTATTAACTTTTTTCTAGTTCTCCGTGCAAATGGTTGATCATTTTAATTTCCATTTTCATTGCTAGCAAGAAAGTATTTTCAAATTTTATTAAGAATGATCAATTATGTGAACTGGTTGATCATATTTTCCCCTAATTTATTGAAGGAAACTATGTGAATTTTTACATGTTAGATAATTATTATATTTCCTAGTTTTTATAATATATTATTAGTAAAACTTATTAAGGATTTCTTTTAAGTAAATGTATTTCAAACCAAAATATATTACCAAGTTCTTTCTAAATTATCTGGAAAAAACACAAGACAGAATTTTATTTATTTATTTATGTTAAAAAGATTTTTTTAATTTTTAAAAAGATTTTATTTATTTTTATAAGCAGAGGGGAAGGGAGGAAAAAACAGAGAGAGAGAAACATCCATGTGTGGTTGCCTCTTGTGTGCCCCCCACTGGGGACCTGGCCCACAACCCAGGCACCTGCCCTGACTGGGAATCACACCAGCAACCTTATGGTTTGTAGGCCTGCACTCAATCCACAGAGCTACACCAGCCAGGGGTGAGAATTTTATTCAGAAGAACAGTATTAGAAATCACTGGCTAAATGAAAGATTTTGCATTAAGCATTACTGAGGAAACTAGCAGTCTATTTTGAAAAAAAATTATACCATTTAATATAATATAAACAAATTCCAGATTGATTAAAAATTATTAATATTCAATAAAAACTGATTGAAAAATGATCAATTCTTTGAGTTAGGGTGCACATTAAAAGACAAAGGTAAATACTATTTTACCAGAAAGATAAAATCTGTTTTTACACAATTTTTTCCTCAAATATAAATTATTGACTTGCTGAGAATACACACGAATCACAAGCTCAATGAGTAAAATATTTAACAATTATCCATACTTACATCCAGATGCATGGGGGAAAATGACAACTTGTATAACTGTCTAACTTCTTGAATCACTGTTGATTCATAGTTATTTCATCAGAGTATTCCCATATTCCTAGGAGAGAGCTGTTTTCCAACTCTAAATACAAATAAGCCCAGTAACTTAACACATTGTTATTTTTATTTAAATGAGGAGCCTGAGGCTAAGGGCTATCCTTATGATCAAGGCCAAGCATTAGGTACTGTGTCCACACATAGGTCTTTTTGACCCCAGTGACTAAGTTCTTAACCCCTCTGTATGTTATGTTCTTATGAACGGTAGCCCATAACCAACCAGCCACCAAGAAGTAGCTTTCAACCTTCGATAAGTCTTTAATGAGTGTCTGCTGTGTATCATGCACCAAATGAGGCACCCTCCTCCCACAGTGGAAAAACTGACTTCCATGGCTTAAATAAGTAGGAATTTATGTTCCTGACGTAACTGGAGGGAGGGAGGTGTGGTTTTGACTCAACTCTTTGACAATGCCATGGGCGGTGCCTTTATGGTTCTCTTGGACACAGATGGCTGCTTTCAAGGAACAAACAAGGGGGAAGTAATGGTGACTTCCATGACTGTCATTTCGGTAGAAGTAAAAAGTTTTTTCACAACTTCTACACATATTTCTATTGAGGTTTCATTGATGGAACCAGTGACCACAGCCAACTGTGAGCAGAAACGTGGGAAAATTGGAGTGGGTTGCAATGTCAGACTCGCACCAGTGTTTCTCAGTGGAAGTGCTTCTGTTGTTTTGGGAAGGACAACTCAGCATGTAGATTGTCCCATGCCCTGCCCACCAAAAGTTGGCAGCTCTTCCCGGTCATTTTGAAAAAGTCAAAAATACCTCCACACTACCCTAACCACTCTCTTGGAGTGTGGAAGTGTCCCATTTAAAACTCACCAGAGTACATTAATTGTCATCTAATACTTAGGCCCCAGGCACTTGCTGGCCTGAATCAAATGAGAATTTGTGAAGAAATAAAAAGAAAGAACGTATACATTGGGGAGGCAAAATTATCCACCACATATTCACAGGGTGCTGTAGATTTCTAATTCAAGACATAAAACCTGAAATTACAGTATTTTAAAGTGTTTCGTACAGTTTTGTGATTCAGCAGAATATAGAGTCCCCCCTTCATCTCTTCCTCTTTATGTTCCCCTGTTCTTTCCTTCCATCTTCCTATTCTTTTTTCTTTGTTATTCTTCCTATCTCTTTCTTCCTTTGTCTCTTTTTTCTTTCATGCTTCTTTTTCTCCCTTCCCTCTGCTCCCCTCCCGTCCTCCCTCCCTTCTTTCTTTCCTTTTTTCTTTATTTGTCTTTTATCTTTCCCTTCCCCTTCCCTCTTTGTATGCCTTTGTTCTCCTTACCTAAGCAGGCTTATGTATTACTTTCGACTTGGGGAAAACATTTCAAAATGATTTATTTACTCTTCTTAAATTTTCACTCTCTGGACAAATATAAATAACTCTTACTCTCATCAGAACTTTCTCTTATTTTATGATTCCTGGGGATCTTTTGCTACCACGAGATGAACACTTG
>PVKM010035416.1:0-15195 GCA_004027735.1 Carollia perspicillata | reverse complement strand
GATTGGAAGCTTCTCCCCAGGCTTTAGAGGCTGAGACTGCTGCTGTCAGAGCTGTCAGAAGTGGGATTCCACTACCACCTAGTGGGCAGTGAAGGAGCTGTCCCCTTGCCCTGCTCGGGAGAAAGTCCAGGTGAGGCGGAAGGAAACAGCCCACACAGAGGTTAGAGTCCTATTAAGGCTAGTGCGTCCACAGGAGGAGGAGTCCTTTTATCAGCCGTGGGAAGGAAGTCATCTCTGACCGTTCCACTGGGTGAGTGACAGAAGCTGGGAGGACTGCTACTGCCCCTGAGAGTGTGGTCCCTGTGACCCGGGATCCGGAGCTGCGGCATGTCTGAGGCCGGGTAGTCTCACCCAAGAAGGGCAGGAAACCTCACCAGAGTAAACCCGTACTCATGTTTGAAGCCAGGAGTTTTGTAATCTACTGCCATCAGCTCACTCTAGTCAAAGGCCATAGTTAGGTCATTTCTGTCTCCCGGGTGCCCTCTGTCTCATGCACTGAGTCTGTAGGTCTCTATGGGGACAGAGTTTTGATCTCAGATGCAGTACTTGCAGATGTATATGTTAAGATAACTGATGTCCATGTATGTATGGCCACAATGAGACTAAAACTTAGTGTCACTGTCCATAAACAGCTAATAGTCTACAGCAGTTAGAAGGAATATAAACAAGAAGTTGCAAAGAAGTGTGATAAGAGCTTGGTTTTTTTTTTTTTAATTATTGAATTTGTAGGGGTGACACTGGTTAATAAAATTATATATGTTTCAAGTGTACAGTTCTATAATATATCACCTGCTCATGGTATTGTGTTCAACATTCAAAGTCAAGTCTCTTCCCATCACCATTATCCTCCCTTTATCCTCTCCTACCTCCCCTAGAGCCCGTTCCCTCTGGTAGTCACCATAGTGTCATCTGTGTCTGTGAGGGCTTTTTTGTTGTTTTTGTTTTTTCTTTGTTTTGTTTTGTTTTGCTTAACTCCTTCACCTTTCTTACCCAGACACCTAACCCCTCTGAGAGCCATCATTCTGTTCTGTGGATCTATGAGTCTGTTTCTTCTTTGTTTGTTTATTACGTTTATTAGATTCCACATATAGGTAAGATCATATGGCACTTGTCTTTCTCTGACTCGCTTATTTTACTTAGCATAACACTCCCCCTATATATCTGTGCTGTTGCAAAAGGTAAGACATCCTTCTATTTTATAACCAAATGGTATTCCATTATGTAAATGTGCTACAGCTTTTTTATCTACTCATCTACTGATGGGCACTTGGGCTGCTTCCAAATCTTGGCTATTGTAAATAACACTGCAATAAACATAGGATACATATATATTTTTTGAACTAGTGCTTCTAGTGTCTTTGGATATATTCCCAGAAGTGGGAGCAATGAGTCATAAGGCAGTTGCTTTAATTTTTTGAGGAAACTCCATACTGTTTTCCACAGTGGCTGCACCTGTCTGCATTCCCACCAACAGTGCACGAAGTTTCCCTTCTCTCCACATCCTCTCCAAAACTTGCTGTTTGTTGATTTGTTGATGATAGTCATTCTGACAGGTGTGAGGCAATATCTCATTGTGGTTTTAATTTGCATTTCACTGATAATAATTGACATTGAGCATCTTTTCACATTTCTATTGGCCATCTGTATTTTCTCCTTGAAGAAGTGTTTGTTCAAGTACTTTGCCCATTTTTTTAATTGGATTGTTTTTTTTTTTTTGGTGTTGAGTTGTACAAGTTCTTTATAAATTTTGGATATTAACCCCTTATCACTGGAAAATATGTTCTCCTATTCAGTGGGTTGTCTTTTCATTTTATTGATGGCTTCCTTTGCCATAAAAAACTTTTTAGTTTGATGTAGTCCTGTTTTTTTACATTTTTTCTTTTGTTTCCCTTCCCTAAGGAGATATATCAGAAAAAATATTGCTACAAGAAATGTCCAAGATTTTACTGTCTATGTTTTCTTCTAGGATTTTTATCATTTTCAGTCTTGCATTTAAGTCTTTAATCCCTTTTAAGTTTATCCTTGTGCATGGTACAGGGAGGTGGTCTAGTTTCATTTTTTTCTTGCACATATCTGTCCAATTTTCCCCACATCATTTATTGAATAGGTTGTCTTTACACCATTGTATGTTCTTGACACATACAATTGTCATGTATTAATTCACTGTAGAGGTGTGGGTTTATTTCTGGGCTCCCTATTCTGTTCCATTGATCTATACATCTGTTTTTATGCCAGTAACATGTTGTTTTGATTACTACAGCCTTGCAGTGTGGTTTGATATCAGGTAGTGTGATTCCTCCAATTTTGCTCTTCCTTCCAAAAATCACTGTTGCTAGTCAGGGTCTTTGTTGTTCCATATACATTTTTGGAACATTTTTTCTAGTTCTGTGAAATATTCCATTGGTATCCTGATACGAATTGTGTTGAATCTATAGATTGCTTTGAGTACTCTGGACATTTTAAGATGTTAATTCTTCCTTTCCATGAACATGGTATATAATTCTAATTATTTGTGTCTTCTTCAATTTCTTTCTTCAGTGCCATAATTTTCCAAATACAGATCATTTACATCCTTGGTTAAAATTATTCCCAGGTATTTTTTGAAGCAATTGTAAATGAGATTGTTTTCTTAGTTTCCCTTTCTCTTAGTTCATTATTGGTGTATACAAATGTGACTCATTTGTGGGTATTTATTTTGTATCTTGCTACTTTACTGAATTCATTTATCAGTCCTAGTAGTGTTATTCATGGAATCTGTGGGGTTCTGTATATACAGTATCATGTTATCTGAAAATAGTTGCAGTTTTAATTCTTCCTTCCTAATTTAGGTGACTTTTATTTCTTCTTCTAGTCTGATTGCTGTGGTTAGGACTTCTAGTACTATGTTAAATAAGAGTGGTAAGAGAAGATATCCCTGTCTTATTCCATTTTTAAAGGAAATGTTTTTAAGTTTTGCCCTTTGAGTATGAGGTTGACTGTGAATTTTTCATATATGGCCTTTATTATGTTGAGGTATATTCCATCTAATTCCATGCTAAGAGTTTTCCCTAGTTATATTCCATCTAATTCCATGCTAAGATTTTTTATTATAAATGCATGCTGGATTTTTATCAAGTGCTTTTTCTGCATTTATTGATGTGATCATGCAATTTTTATCTTTTGTTTTATTTATGAGCTATATCATATTTATTGTTTTGTGGCTGTTACACCAATCTTGCATATCTAGAATAAATCCCACTTGATCACAGTGGATGTGTGATCTTCTTAATGAGTTGCTGCATCTGGTTTGCTAATATTGCTAACAATGTTGAGAATTTTAGCATCTATGTTATCAGGTATAGTGGCCTATGATGTTCTTTCTTTGTAGTATCTTTATCTGGTTTTAGAATTAGGATAATGCTGGCCTTGTAAAATGAGTTTGAATGTCTTTCCTCCTCTTTAATTTTTTGAATAGTTTGAGAAGGATAAATGTTACTTCTTTGGTGAATGTTTGGTAAAATTCACCTGTGAAGCCATCTAGTCCAGGACTTTTGTTTGTTGGGAATGTATTGATTACTACTTCAATTTCATTGGTTGTAACCTTTCTATTCAAATTTTCTAATTCTTCCTGATTCAGTTTTGGAAGACTGTATGTTTCTAGGAATTTATTCATTTCATCCAGATTATCCAAACTATTGGCATATAGTTGTTTGTAATATTTTCTTACAATCCTTTGTATTTCTTTGGGGTAAGTTGTTATTTCTCCTCTTTCATTTCTAACTTTATTTATTTGGGTCCTCTGTTTTTCTTGATGAGTCTGGTTAAAGGTCTGTTGACCTTGTTTATCTTTTCAAAAAAACAGCTCTTGGTTTTACTGATTTCTTTTGTATTATTTTTTAGACTCTATTTCACTTATTTCTGCTCTAATATTTATTATTTCCTTTCTTCTGCTCACTTTGGGATTTGTGTGCTCTTTTTCTAGTTCCTTTAAGTGTAAAGTTACATTGTTTATTTGAGAATTTTCTTGTTTCTTGAGGTAGGCCTGTAATGATATAAATGTTCCTCTTCAGACTGCTTTTGCTGTGTCTCATAGGTTTTGGGTTGTTGTGTTCTCATTTTCATTTGTTTCAAGATACGTTTTGATTTCTCCCTTGATCCCATTGTTAACCCATTCACTTTTTAGTAACATGTTATTTGTTTCCATGTCTTTATGTGTTTTTCAAGAGTTTTTTTGTGATTCGTTTATACTTTCATACTATTATGGTCAGAGAAGATGCTTGATGTGATTTCAATCTTCTTAAATTTACCGAGATTTGTTTTGTGTCCTAATGTGTGGATCTATCCTAGAAAATGTTCCATGTGCACTCAAATAGATGTAGTTGGGCTGAAATGCTCTGAAGATATCAACTAAATTTTTCTGGTCTAGTGTGTCATTTAAAGCCACTGTTGCCTTGTTGATTTTCTGTCTGGAAGACCTACCCATTGATGTCAATGGGGTGATAAAGTCCCTCCTATGACTGTATTACTCTTGATCTCTCCCTTTACGTCCATCAAGATTTGCTTCATATATTTAGGTGTTCCTCTGTTGGGTGCATAAACATTTACAAGGTTTATGTCCTATAGGGTTAATTTTTTGTGTCAACTTGGCTGGACCATGGTACCATGGTTTTGGTCAAACCCTAACACAGATGTTGCAGTGAAGGTATTGGTAATTTTGGATAGGGTCAACATTCAAACCAGTAGACTTTGAGGAAAGCAGGTTATCCTCCATTATGTAGGTGGGCCTTATCCTACCAGTTTAAGGCCATAAGAAAAGAGACTGAAGCCCCCAGAGAAGGAAGGAATTTTGCCTCCAGACTTAGTACTTGAGTAGCAAAATCAACTCTTCCTTGGATCTCCAGCCTGTTGGCCTGTTCTACAGATCTCAGGCTTGCCAGGCCCACAAACACATGAGCCAGCTCCTTAAAATAAATATTTCCAGATAGATAGATAGATAGATAGATAGATAGATAGATAGATAGATAGACAGATAGACAGACAGATGGTATCTGTTATTGATTCTGTTATTCTGGGGAACCCTAACTAATACAGGGCTGTAATACCTATTCAATCATCACAGAGAAGCTTATTCTGCCTGGGGACCAGGGGGATTTATATACCTGGTAATACTTAGGTAACTTGTCAAGGACAGACAAATTGAAGTTCTCCATGAAAGGAAAGGAAAATACATTTTCCAGGCAAAGGGGATAACCAGAAATGACCTGCTCAAAGGCACATGCTGTTCAAGTTGAGCGGTCCTCAATAATTGTAGTCTAGTGTTCACAGGGGTAAGAGCCAGAGATGAGAAGATAGAGCAGATGACCTAGAACCAGGTTGTGAAGGGTTGTATGGCTAAGGGATTGGCCTTTGTCAGAGACACTAAGATATTTGATGTTATGGGTGTGAAAACATAATGTGACGTGAAGGTAAGAAGTGAGATGTCTGAGATGTTTCCAAGGCTGCTAGGGATTTTTTCTCAAATTCTAGTAAGAATAATCTGTGGATGTGCAGATTTGGGAATGAGCCAAATAAAACCCCATAGAAGCAAAGAAGCAAAAATGATATCAGTCTCTCTCTCTCTCTCCCTCTCTCTCTCATTATCTTAATGTAAGAAAGTAGAGCATGATGGGTAAGAGGTTTGGCTCTGCCATCAGCCTGCGCTAGGTCACGGTCTCTGCTCAACTGTTAGGTAATCTTGAGCAAATTACTCTCTACACTTTAATGTCCTCATTTAAACAGGCTAATATACTGGTACCTGCCTCAGAGGGCCGTTGAGGTAGTTAAATTAGATCGTGCCTGCTGAATGCTTAGCCCAGTGCTGGGCACATTGCATAAGCCCACTAAGCATTATTATTGGACCAAGGCTATTCATGCAAGCCCCTAGCACTGTTTGGTATAAAGTTGACAATTTTATAAACGTAATTTCTAATACCAGTCCACCCCATTTTTCAAATAGCCATGCTGGCGTATGGTCGAGAGCATACACTTCTGCCTTTGAGGATGATCCATTACGGCTACGACCATGTCCGTGTCTTACCAAAGGGGAAGGAGAAAGGCAGCAGTTCTGATTGTGTCAGTCAACAACCGTGGCTATGGAGAAGTTCGGAGGACATACCACTGACTTACTCTGATGTGTGTTCCGACTATTGGGGAATCTCTGTCAGGGTGGTTGGGGGTGCTGTTCTAACATCATATTTAAAATGAACTCCATACAATCTTCACTATGTCAGGTTTCCTGCACCTTTTGTACAAGCTCAGAATTTCTGCTGTGGGGGCTGTGGTGGGGGTGGAGTGAGCAGATGGCCAAATGATTGAGAAGTAGCCTCACAGAGAGCCTGAGGCAGCCTGGCCCTCATTAATATTTTGCTCAGACCCCTGGGGCCAGACTGACGACTGGATAATCTCACTTGTCATCTGCCTAGAAGTTGATATCAGAAAATTATTCTCCCCTACAAGGTTAATGCTTGTTGAATATTCCAGGGACACGTACAGATAGGTACTGCACAAAACATATAATCAGCTGAGATACTTTAAGCCACCATGAATTCGCACAACTATAAGAATAATCATTCGAACTTGGACACCATTCCACTGGGGCACGCACTCGGGCACCATTCCACCGACACAAACACACATACACACACCCCAGGTGTCAAACAAAGTCCAGGGCATCTGCACCTGCACTCTGTGAGTGGAGTCCCCAGGTGAGCCTCTCTCAGGTGGGACTCAGCTCTCTCAGAGCCTCTGGACTCCCTCTGAAAGACGAAATGTTAAGAGAGCTGCCGAGTTCCGAAACCTATTTTGTTAAGTTCAGAGCTAAATCGCATATTCAATGGAAGTGGCTATTTTTGAGGTTAGGGTTTAAACAAGATTCATTCCCCTAAACTACTTTTGATTTCTCAGCTCTTTTGTTTTTGTGCTCATGAGGTTCCAATATTTCATATCTTTATGTTATATTTCAAAATACTTTCTGTTTCAGGCAAGTATGTATACACAGTCACTTGCCTCTAATCTGACATCATAGGAATGCTACTAATGACATCTGCAATACCTCCACTTTCATTCTACTTTTCAGAAAAATACCTATTATGCCATAATTTAGACCGTACCTACTTTATAATCATGAAAGTTCTCTCCAAAGGTCTTCATGGTTATAAAGCTCATGAATCTTATTTCTACAAATACCAGAGTTGCACAGTAGGTCCTATTTGTCCTAAGGGTGTTCTTTAGTTCCTACATGTCTTGCAAGGTGAAGGCTGGGTTTTGAAACATACTAGTACTGCAATTTAAAAAATACGGGCCTGGCGGTTATTTCTCCTATTGATCCATTGTTGAGAGTATGAAACAGGATTGGTCCACCCAGAGGTTAAGGGCAATGAGAACTGGGGACCGAAGAATGAATTCAAACTTGAATGGGACAGACCTGGGCCTTGACCAATAGACTTGACATGATTCTTTAGGGCTCAGGAGTCACTGTCTAGATTCAATCTCCCATTTCTTATAGGACTGAATTAGCTGAATTAAATCATGCACTTTCAAAAGCTTCTAAAAATGGACATTTTTCAAACAAAATCTTCTGATGAAGTCATGATGATACTAAGTACTGTAGGTGTTTCTACACTGGGTGGATGCAGTGATGTGATGCGCACTTTCTCACTTCGGGAAGGGCCATGCTTTCCCCACAGCTGCAGCTGCAGTCTCGGTGCCCTGGCCGGAGCCGCCAGCCTTCTGCCAGCCCAGAGCTCCTCTAGGGCCATGCCCCATGCCTGATCATGGCAGGGTCTAAAGGTCTGGCTCCCTGTCTCAACTCACAACAAATCCAAAGGGCCCTCCCAACGCCGGAGTTTCCCATGGGATTGGCCAAAGACTCAGTCGGGGCTTTATGGCAGCTCCACTTGTCATCCGGTCTCATTCTGCTTCCCCCCACACCCTGCCCTATGCTAATCCAAGAGGGCTCAGAGAATCTGCGCCCTGCTCTCCGACTGCAAGGGCACCACTCCTGGGGACGCAACTGTGGTATTAACTAATGTCACACCCTCACTGTGCTGCAGGACAATAGTAGGTTTTCTGTGTGTGCGACCCACAGAGACCTGCACAGTTTTGCACGGGGAGGCAGTGGAGTGCAGGGGGCAGCAGTACACGCTCAGCCTGGGGAGGTTCCGTTGCACTGTGGTGTGAAAACTTGGACAATACCTCGCCCTTCCTAATCCTGTGTTCTCACCAGTGAAATAGGCCTCATTCATAGAACCAAGATTGAGATTCACCAGAAATACTGAATAAGCTAGCATATTTTCAAGGAAGAGCATCCTAATGGCATTTAGCTGCACGCGAATTCAACTACATCTCTTGCAAAAATTGTAGTGGTGCCAGGTACAAGAGATAGGGCAGTGGGAGCAACCTGGCTGAAATAACCCGCACAGCATGTAAGGGAAGGGCTCCGGGGCCCCCCTGCTAGGAGTCATGTCTGGTGCCAGAGTATGCCTCAGCTTCCCCACCTGCAAAATACAGATGATAACAGTAACGACCGTCGCATGCTTTGAAGATGGAATGATTTGATATATGTGAAGTGTTCAGAAAGGAAGCTGACATATACCAAAGCTCAAAAAAGTGTAGCTCCTAAAAAGCCATTGCATGTTCGATAAAAAAGGAAAGCACATTTTTAAAAAAACAAGCAAACATACAAATAAATACATAATTAAATAGAGAAATATATTTTTTAAAAGAATGAATGGGTTTTAGGGGTTTCTGACCTTTGACGTTGAGGTGCATCAGTTTTCAGAGGGCCAAGTAGGTGAGTGAAAGCCATTTCCCCCCACACTGGAGGCAGAAAATGAAACATTCACGGAGGCCCCTCAAGAGTTGCTGACTTAAAAAAGTTATGAAAACTCACACAGGCCTGGAGTCACAAAACCCTGCACAAAGTGTTCTAGTTCATGAGAACTTAAATGAATTTCCAAGGTTCACTTTCAATGTATATCCTTCCTTTACTCATAGCTGACTCTGTAATTTAACACTCTTATAAGCAACATTTCTGCTATAAAGTAGCGCCTGTCACAATCAATGTAAATAACTGAGTTATTAATATTAAATGCATGTACAGTGCTCAGAATGGTGCCAAGCACTTGGTAAACACTGTGGAATTTAGTTCTCAGTACCGTTTTACAAACCGAAGCACATGGACACTGAAGACCCCTTGGGATCGGTCCGTCCCTGTCACCTGACCAGACACTCTGGGCTCCCGCCCACTTGGCTGTGTGAAAAGCATGGAATCGATGAAGGAAGCCCTGTCTGGCCAGAGGGTCAGTACTGGGAGACCCTGCTCGGTTGCCTGCCCCCGACACCCCTGCCCCTGTACCTCCCGGGTGAACTCCGGTCCATAGTATTCGGGGGAGCACATCTGAAACCCGGCAGAGGGTGCTGATTCTTCTAGCTCCAAAGCCCCAAGAGCACTAATGAGATTTACGCAAATCCAGTCACGTTTCCCATCCAGACGCCCTTGGCAAGGCGGCTTCTCTGAACGGGGTTTGCAGCCTGGCCTCTCACAGTGCCACTCATTTCTATAAGCTGGACGGGCTTCATTCACACCTCAGAACAAATAAAGACAACAGCCGACAGGCCAACCTCACGTTCCGTCTGGACCACACAAGCCAGGGGCAGTGGCCAAGGTTTCATTCCGCTCATCACCACTGGGTCTTTCCTGGCAAACTTGGGGAAGCAGGGATGTGGTTACCAGGGACCCAGCTGCACAGATATTGGAAGCAAAGGAGAAAATAATTAAGTTTACCCATGCCTGTAAGACTTGGCCCATGGAAGAGCACAGAATCTCTTGGTAAATAGAGAAGTTTTGCCATCTGTTCCCTTACATCATCTGTTCAAACTTTCCTCCCACTTTCAGTCACAAGTTCCAAGACCTTGGCTCTCCAAGAAGGCCCAAACCTTATACCCAAGAGCTGCTCTAGGAATAACAGCTAAGCTTTGCCCATCTGGCAGCTGCTGAACCAAACTGTTGCCAGGTGGAACCACTGACCCATTGGGCTGTAGCTTTCACCACTGGGTCTAAAGCAGCCCTGCGGACCAGCGGGCACGTGACTCCACCGAGCTGGAAGAGGGCAGGGGAGAGTTCACGCGGCCTGGCCTCAGGTGTCTACACTTGGGTTTTCCCAGTGGCAACATCATAGTGTTGGGAAGATGTACAGAAATTTAATTTAGTAGGATTAACATACCATGGAATGCAAGCAAATTTTCTTATTTTTTAAAAAAGGGAAGAAAACTATATGCTAAGGAGCTGAACTCCAATCTGGACCTGGGTCTGGATTTACAGTGTCTACTCACCCAAAGAGGGCATCCAGCGCCGCATGGCATGGAGACAAGTGATCCCCAAGAGGGCTCTAGGGGACGAGGCGAAGAGCCGAAGCCACTGAGCAGTCCTGTCAAAGCATCTGTCCATGGGGCCTGGAAAGAGAAGTGGAAAAGGACACGGCTGGGTGTGGAGGCTGAGGTCCTAAACAGGGCTTGGGGCAGCCGCAGGAGGGAGCCCTGAGGTTCTCAGGCGGGGGGTGGGTTTCAGAGGCTTTGTACAGACGGGCTGGCATCGCAGACCTTGAAGGTCACGGGCTGGTGGAGACACTAGGGTCTAACCTAGAGAGAGGTGGCCCGCTCAGAAAGCCGCCATGCTCAGAGCCTTCTTTCCGCCTCGGTGATGCACTCTGCCCAGGGAAGCGAGGGTGAAGGAGCGTGCTGGGCGTGCTGCAGAGCGCTGCGGGCGCCCGTCCTCGGTGCCGGCTGCTGCGTGGTGGAGAAGAAAGAGTCCGCGCGGGAAGGGGCAGCCAGGGAGAAATAGGGCCAGCGTCAAGGCTGTGTCTTTCTGCCCTGGCTCCAGAGTCTGTGGCTAGGAGTTTCAGAAAATGATTTATAAAAAATGAACCCACCTGGATTACAGATTACTCTCAACACTCATTTAAGGCAAAGTATGCCTTTTGTTCCCCACGTGATTTCTGTTTCTCGATTTTTTCCTCTTTCAAACCTAGTTGATATTTTTGAAAGAAAACTATATAAAATAAAGTGGGGATATATAAGAGAAAGGCTGGGAAAAGACTGGCCAGAACTGGGATAGTCTTTAAAAAATGTGGGCCCAGCCCTGCCCTGCCCTGTGTGGCTCAGTGGGCTGGGCACTATTCCTCGGAGGGAAAGGTCGCAGATTCATGTCCAGTCAGGTCACATGGCTGGGTTGCAGGTTCGGTCCCTGGTCAGCATATACAAGGAGAAGCCGATTGATGTTCCTCTCTCACATCAATGTTTCTTTCCTTCTCTTTCTCCCTCCCTTCCCCTCTCTAAAAATAAATAAATAAATACATTTTTAAATGTGGGCTCTCTGCAGGCCAGACCAGGAGCTGCAGGAGGCAGATGCTGGGGCCTGCCCTGCGCAGGGACTTGATGGGTGTGTCAGTGCACATTTCAGAATCAAGCGCACAGGGGTGTGAACAGCTGGGAGGGGGCGGTGGTCACTGTACTTCCCTAGCTCAGCTATACCAGCACCCAGGTCTCACCAGTCTCCTTTATGGCCTTAGCCTCATGTCCTTATTGTGGGGGTGGGGGAGAGGGGAGAGGAAAGGACAGCACATCCATCGTCAGAACAGGCTTCCCCAGAAACCCACCTTCAACTCCACTCCAGTCTCCCCAGGGCCAGGCCGTGCTCCTGGGGCAAGGGAGCTGAATGTGGCACTGTCCAGTCGGAGATCCCGCCCCAGAGGGCTGAAACAGTTGTACAAGGAGGGGAAGAGGAAGAAGAGGGATGGGAGAGGGGGGAAGGGAAGGCAGAGAAGAAGATTGGAAGGAAAGAGGGAAGAGGGGAGGGAGGTAGAGAGGAAGGAGGGAAGCCTGGGCTTGAATTTAGAGAAAAGATGTCTACTCCAGCCCCTAAGGAGACTTGAGAAAGTCAAATTCTTTGAGCTTCTTTTTTTTTCTTAAATTCACAAGGTGTGAGTACGATAGGTACTCAACAAGTATATTATAAAGATTAACTATTCAGAGGACATAAAAAGGCATTTTACCAACTGTTCTGTAGTGCTAATCATTTTTAAAAATAATCGCTCCATCATGAGAGCGTGATTGGCGGCACCCAGTTGGCACTGCACCTCAGTTTCCAGGAGCAGTTGGAGCTCAGCCTGGGCTCCAACAGCCTCTGCTCCCAGATCTGACGTAAAAGGAAATGGATACTGGGTCTTGGATGACATTCTCAGGTACTGAAATTTTACACGGGCAGAACGAAACTGCTGACATTTTAATGAGCGTCACAGTGCAGAGTGTCCATTGGATGGCAGCAGAGTTCTATCCATCTCTATCAACTTTCCCGGGATGCTAATGAAAGAAGGCCTGTAGGAAACTATGTGTATGCCATATAGTTGAAAATATGTATGCCACACCGTGACTACACTCATTTCTCTTTGCAGGCTCCTCACAAGCTAATTTTGCGTGTTTTCTCTGGAACTGGAATTCAGCTGTCTCTGTAGAAACATGCAGGGGAGGCAGAGAGGGATTTGGGAGATGGGCACACTACCTTAGCCAGGACTGACACATGGTTTACCACCTGGGAAACGGGCATCACAATAGCACCTGTGTCTTGGGGTATCATGGATTTTATATAAAGGTGTATCTGTAAAACACTATGCTCACTTTTGGGATAAAATAAACTCAATGGGTTTGTAATGTCTCATTTTTCTTTTTTTTTTTTAACAAATGGACCTTTTTTAAAAGATTTTATTTATTTATTTTTAGAGAGAGGGGAAAGTAAGAGAAGAGGGAGAGAAACATCAGTGTGTGGTTGCCTCTCACATGCCCCCTATTGGGGCCTGGCCCACAACCCAGGCATGTGCCGTGACTGAGAATTGAACCCAAGACATTTTGGTTTGCAGGCCCGCACCCAATCCACTGAGCCACACCAGCCAGGGCTCATTTTTCTCTTTAAAAATTAGCAGCTGCAGTAACAGCGTAAGGGTAGTGTCGCAGGAGGGTAACATGGTATTTTAGACCGAATGTCTGCTTGCAGCCTTTTCTGCCTTCTGAAGGAGTGGACTACTGCATCTGGGGAATGTCATCTTTTTGTTAAGAGAACACTGGGATGAGACTTCTGCTCCAGGGAGGTGGCCCAAGCTGGGTGCTGCGGCATGAATGAGGGCAAGACAGATGTTGAATCAAAAGGTCAAGGTCAGCAGCAGTGTGCAAAGAAGACCACGAACTAGAAAGAGTCTGAGAGATGAGAGGGCCAAGAGCAAAGCAGCGAGAGCTCTTCCCATGGACTCAGAGGGCCAGGAACACTGAAATAATTCTCAGAGGGCCAGGAACGTGTAAATAATTCTGAATTCTTCGGGACACTCTGATGTGACTGCCCTTTCTATCTCCAAGCCTTCGGTGAAGGTCTCCTGCTCACCTGCTGCATTCTGGCACTGCAGGTGCAGTCCCACAAGTGGCAGAGGGAAGGGGCAGCGTGGGTGCCAGAGAGAGGAGGGCCAACATCCGGGCAGCGGAGCAGAGGCGTGGACGCTCCTCAGGGGTCTGCGGAGATGCCGGGGAGAGAACGTTCCTTACTGCCTGGCCATGCACTTAAAATAGACTCAGCTTCTGATTTGGAAATAGTGTCAAGCTCACAGAAAATGAAAGGGTAACGATAGTACAAGAACACCCGGTGCCCACACTCACCTCTGTAGCATTGGACCTATTTGCTTCGGCATTTGCTCTGTCCGTCCGCCTACTCTCTCCCACGTAGCTCCTGCCTTCTTTTTTCTGTGACTTTCGAAAGTAAAGCATAGTCATCGTGGCTCTTGACATTTGAACAAATAGTGAAGTGTGCACTTCCTAAGAGCGGAAATATCCTTTCACACAATCACAACACAGTGACCAGCTTCAGTAAGTGTAACTGAAGGCCGGCCCCTTAGTCGACTAGAGATACCTCTCTTCTGTCAGCTGGCTCGGTGAGGCCCGGGATGCTGTTCAGTGACTTGTCAGAGGTACTGTTAACATTTCTTTAGCCTTATTTCATCTAGGACATCTTCACAGCCTTCTTGGTTTTTTGATGTTTTTTAAGAATACCACGTATCCCCTATTTTAACAAGTTATCCTTATTTTGGGTTGCCTGATAGTACCTCATGCATTTATTCAGAGGACTCGTTTTCACCCAGAATACAACACAGGTGGAGTGGAAGCCTTCTCAGGTCTTGCCCGTGAGGCCTGTGATACCCCTTGTCCCCCACTGGGGGTGTTAGCTCTGGTCACCTACTCAAGGTGTAGGATTTCTCCACTGTGGACTTACCACGTGCTCCCCTTGCAACAGTAAAGCAAGGTGTAGGAAGACACTTAAAATCATGCGCCTGCTGCCCCTTTTCTCAAAGTCCCCCCCTGACCCATGAGTGATTCATTTCTGATGCCATCGTTACTGTAGTGGCTGCAAGTGACGATTGTCTGTCTTTTGCTTTGCGCTACGCTCGCTGCTCAGCACCCCGCCTTCCTCTACGGACGCGAGCCTCCTGCTGCCCATGCACCTACTTATCTACCGACTTCTTCTGTGTTTGGACGTATGAACTCCTGTGTTCCCAATGGCTCATCGTGATTCCTCACCGTGCTTCATCCTTTTCATGCTTGGTGTGTTTCAGACCGGGCCAAAGGGAGCCCTTTCCTGGCGCTTGTGTCCTTGTGGCACGTTCTCTTTATGTCTCTGAAGAGTTTCTGACACGAGATTTCTCATCTGGTGCCACCCACTCAGCCGCTTCTCCAAGGAGTCTCGTTCCGTGTGCATCAGAGACGGAGGTTTGGGCAGTAGGCACACGGAGTGCTCCTGGGTGTCTTTACCTCTGGACCCTCACACTGGTTAGAGCGTATAACCACTGTGCAACCAGGGAATAGCTGCATCCACAGACACACGCACACGAATGTGCACACACACATTTATACAGGCACATGTGTATGTGCATACACGAGCACGTGCGCATTCATAGTTTAGGAATCATGGATTCTCGTCGATGGTTCTAGTTCCCATCTACCCCACAGAAATTTTTCTTGCCGTCTCAGACCAGAAGTGCACTCCATTTTCATTTAAATCATAAACAAATGTTAATTCCAAGAAAATAGAGGCTCTGTGACCAATTTGACAACAAATAATAGACTTCAAACAGCAGAGGGAGAAAG
>PVKM010035415.1:0-15186 GCA_004027735.1 Carollia perspicillata | reverse complement strand
CCAAGACCTGGCGATCCTTGGATGTTTGTTCAGATTTTTAAATGAATCACTACAAAGCTGATTGGAAACTCTGTGAGTGGACAGGTCTGGTCAGTTTGTGGGCTTATTTTTAGATCAGGTCAGTAGCCAGCGAGCCAGCTTGTGGGTGTGGTCCTCCAAATGTCAGTTTGTGTAGGTATTTCCTCTGTAGTAATTTTGTGTATCTAGAGAAAGAGCCTCTCTAATCTGCGGTCTGGGAAGGATAAGCCTGGCTGCTGGCGCCATAGCACGGGAGACTGAAGAATCTCACAGTTCAGTGTGCAGACTTTCATTAAATCCTCACCCCTGCCCTCTTCCTGCCTGGTGCCCGCCCCCCCTGCCCCCCAGAAGCCTCTCAGATTGTTTCTCCCCAGATAAAGTACTTATGGGAGTGGGGGGGGGGGCTTGTGGGCTAACTGCTTTTTGTCCCATCATTTCAGGACACCCCCCAACCCCTGCACTGCTTTCAGTGTGTATTCCTACCCCTGTCTTCTGAAGCCTTCCTGGTATGGGTTGTCTTGTTTCTTGAGGGTGTTCTCCAACAATATTTGGCTTCCTCTGCTCTGCTAATTTAGTTACTATTCTTCTGTCACAGGGTAGTAAGAAGCTAGGAAAAGTCCTGCACAAGTGGAGTAGGGAAACTGAAACAAAAAAATTAAATAAGGCTGAACACTTTGAACAACTTACAGCCAGTTAGTGAATTACAAGACTTTATCTTCCCTAACCAAGGACACTTGAGAGCAAATGGTTTATATCTCTCCTCCCTAACCAGACACTACATATCTTAAATCACCTTGGTTGGGAAAACAGAGAATAAAGACCCATTTAATGTCATATATACCAGTTAAACCCAAGGACAGATGAAGTCAGGGGAACAGAGAGAAAATCCCATTAAAGCCAGATGACCCAAGGTAAAAGTAAAACAGGAAAGCAGACCAAAGAATAATCCTAAACTCCCCCATATGCTCATTTGATGCATTGGCATATTAAAAACACACCTGAAAAGCTGACGAATACTCTGCTGAAACCCTCCCCTGAGATTCTCACCAGCAGAAAAAAAGATTAAAAACCCTCAAGACAAAAACTCAGTGCGGGCTACCCTTAGAGCAAGCCCATGCCCCTTCCTGGGCATGAACTCTTATTTCTTCCTAAACTCGGAAGGTCCTCACGAGACTTGCAACCAAAGGACAGTGGGCAGCGGCAGCTGGTCCCCAGCCTACCCTCCTGGTCCTGTCTCCAAGAACCCATTTTTCTCTGACTTTCCAGTGAACTAACAGCAGCCTCATCTTGGCTCACTACCTTCCTGTAACGTTTCTATGGAGCATAGCACCGCCTGGGCTTTCTGCTGTTTCTTATTCTGTCCTAAGCCCTTCCTTGTTTCACTGTCCCCAGCTTTAATAAACATGCTCTCAAAGTCACCCGGACTCCTGTTGTGAAATCTTTCCTACTGAAGTCAGGAACCTGCACACTACAGATCGGCCTCAGCAGACCCGGTCCGGGTCAGTCCCTGAGCGGTAACACTTCACCTGCTTTTTGTCTTCATATGTTGTGGGCTTCCTGGTACAGAAAATTCTCAGTATTGTTGAAGATGGGGTTTGTGTTTCTATTTCTTTTTCTGATTACGTTTGGAGGAGAGTTTCAAAAAAAGAGGTTAGAAAGGTCAATGCTCAGCTATCTAAATCCTGGAAATTGTGGAGGTAACATCCTAGCATTTGCTGTGATCATCACTATCCAAACTTACTTGAGAAAAAAATAGAGTAGTCTGAAAGCAGTTCTGTCTGCATGCTCTCTTTGCTCAGTGGTAGTGCCAAGCAGCATCTGTGCCTACTATGTTGGAGCCTGAGACAAAAAACAAAGTAAGTAAAACTGATTCTATCTTTTTTAAAAATTCTGATAATTGTGTTCATTATGTGTCCTGATATTGGTTCATTTTATACAAATTTGATTTTTAAAATCCTTACCTGAGGATATTTTTTTCATTGCTTTTAAAAAGAGGAAGAGGGAGAGACAAAGAAAGATACATCTATGTGAGAGAGAAACATCAATTGGTTACCTTCTCATATGCACCCTGACTGGGGATCGAACCTGCAACCAGGGTATGTGTCCTGACTGGGCATCAAACCTGTGATCTTTAAATCTTTGGGATGACACATCGACCAACTGAGCCTCACTGGTCAGGGTCCAAGGGTCCAATGTTGATTTAAAAAAAAATTACATTAGCCCTGGCTGGTGGAGCTCAGTGGATTGAGCTCGGGCCTGCAAACCAAAGTAGTGGTTCGATTCCCAGTCAGGGCACATGCCTGGGTTGCAGGCCAGTTCTCATTGGGGCGCATGAAAGGTAACCATACATTGATATTTCTCTCCCTCTCTCCTTCCCTCCCCCTCTAAAGATAAATAAATAAAATCTTTTAAAAATTACATTAAAATATTATTTATCTTTTTTTATTATTCAAGTACAGCTTTCCCCATTTCTCCCATTATGCCCCCACCCCACCCATCCCTGCCTCCCACCTTCATACTATACCCCTTGGCTTTGTCCATATGTCCTTTATAGATGTTCTTTGATGGCCTTTCCCCTATTTTCCCCCATTATCTCTCTTTCCACTAAAATATTATTTATCTTGATGATTGAGTTTCCTGGCACCCCTTAAATCTTACACCCAATTTAAGTGACTTACTCGCTTCACCCTAATCCTGGCCCTTGGCAGGGATATTATGTTCTTCATCAGCTACTCCTCCTACCCCCTTAAATGATGACAAATAAACATACAATCTAAGTAAAAAGTAGGTTGCTTTGTGTGCAACCTTTCAGTTTCAAGACAAATACCATAGTCACCTTTCCAATCAGTTTGCCTTTTTAAGAACTCCTACATAGGTATTCCTGAGTTCTCTCCAGTGTTCCTAGCACGAACTGGTCTCTTCTGGGATAATACAGGATTGAGTTCTATTGAGAGTTCCTCCTGGTATAATTGAAATGCCAGAGCTTTACTGATTTATGTTGTAAAATGTAAGAGGACAGGTATGATACTGCCATAATACTTTGTTCCACAACTTTTCTTACTAATATAGTATGTGACATCCACAGAATCAGAAGCATTTCCTCTAAATTCTTCTGTTGATTTTTCTGCTAAAGACCTTGAGGTGAAATGAAAGAAGTAAAAATTCTTCAGATATTTCTATACTCACTATTACGCACGGGCAGAATCAGAAAAGGATCCTCCCTTGCTGATTACAAGATTTTTGTTGACAGAGAGAGGGATGGAGGAGGGTGTTTTGGCTGCCTCAGGGCACTGTGATGCAATGAGAATGAATTTTTAAAAATCTTTTGAGTTCTTGTTTTAGCTAACTGTGGTGATAGAGGGGAATCTTTTATGCCACTGGGAACTTCCACAGTGAAAAACAGTCATGTTGAAGGCATTCTCCGTCCTGGCATGTTTATAGGAATTCTTAACTATTTTGGGATGCTCTGTCCATAGGCCATAGGGGCACCACTGAATAAAGAATGACACAGTGGCTACCTCACCTTACTTGTAGTAACACACCCTTGAGGTAGATCTAGACTAGAGTTAGTTATTGAATGAGTATTACCTATCTATATCCAGATAATCACAGAAAATATTTTTTAAAGATTTTATTTATTTATTTTTAGAGAGAAAGGAAGGGAGGGAGAAAGACAGGGAGAGAAACATCAATGTGTGGTTGCCTCTCATGCATTCCCTACTAGAGATCTGGCCCACAACCGAGGCATGTGCCTCAACCAGAAATCGAACCAGCGACCTCTTGGTTTGCAGGCCCATGCTCACACCAGCCAGGACTAATCATGGAAATTGAGAACAAGTATTTAGAAACATACAAACTTGACAGAATAATTAATGCCTGTTGAATGATAAAAAAAAAGCTTATGTTTTTTATGTCTTGTATTTTTTAATTTCACTTTTCTAGTAATTAATTTTTATTGTATTTTACAAAAGTTGTTACATTATTTATTTGGTTCTCTTTCAAGAATTACATATATTTTTAAATGTTTTCTATGATCAGGGAAGCGCTACTTTTAAACTCTTTTTAAAAGTCTTTTTCCTTGGGTTAGTTTAAGAATTCAGAGATAAATGAATTAATCCTTCCCTGTATTTATTTAATGACATTTCTGAAATGCATACACATTTCTAAAAATAATTCTCCTAGTATTTAAATCATATTTGTCTAAAATCAAATAAAAATTTGCTGTAGTACTTGAAGAGCAAGAAAACATTTTGTATCAGTGAACTCCTTGCATACACATATTATCTTGTTTTCTCTCAACTCAAAACAATAACATATATTTATATTCTTTTAAGATCATATTTATTTTGTTTCCAGAAGTCAAAGATTTGTCTATTCAATATTTTAAGTTTTGTTTTAAGTGCCAACTGTATATGGAAAATTCCTCTCCAGCGTTCCTTATCTTATAGTTGCAGTGTGCCCTGGCAAATGCTACAATTTCACTATGATAGAAATAATACCAAAATATGAACATGAGGAGATTGGGAACTTTTAAAACCATTCTTTGTACTGGGGATTTTATATTAAAATGGATAAAGAAGTAACAATATAATGTTTTGAAAGGAACATTGTAAATCAAAATGTATAACCCTTTTATGGCACACATATTATGTCACATATAGTTAAGAGAAACCTATAAAATAATAATAGAAATAACCATACAACACAGTAGTCTATTGGAAAGAATGTTGAGTTTTTCAGAAAAAACAAACATTTTTTGAGTTATCACTCAAGTGCCATAAAATTCACCCATTTCAGCCCAGCTGGGTAGCTCAGCTGATTGAAGTGTCACCCAGATGTGTCAAGGTTGTGTTGTGGGTTTGATTCCGGCCAGGGCACATACAAGAAGCAGCTGAGGAATGCATGAATAAGTGGAATAACGAAGCGATGTTTCGCTCTCCCTCTCTTTCCCTGTTCTTCTAAAATCAATCAATAAAAAATTTAATATTCACCCATTTCAAGTGTGCAGTGGTTTTAGAATATTCACAGAATTGTGCCACCATCACCATAATCTAAGTTTGAAACATTACTGTGTTCTAAGAATGAGACTCCTTCCCTTTCGCACACACTCTCCATTCCTCCCAGGCCTAGTCCTAGTCAACCACTAATTTACATTCTGTCTCTGCAGATTTGCCTATTCTAGACTCTACATATAAATGGGATAACACACTATATTGGGCTTTTGTGTCTGGCTTCTTTCACTTAACAATATTTTCAAGCTTCCTCTACATTGTAGCATGAATCAACAATTCATTCCTTTTTATGGCTAAACGTGGTCCCCTTTTACAGCTGTACCACATTCTATCTATCTATTGGGTTGTTTCTACTTTTTGTCTATTATGAATAATACTGCTATGAATGTTCGTGCACATGTTTTTGAGAAGACAAATTGTGTTTTCATTTCTCTTGGGTATGCACCTCGGAGTGGAATTGTTGGATCATATTATAATTCTATGTTTAACTTTTTGAGGAACTGCCAGACTATTATTCCAAAGCAGTTTCACTATTTTACATTCCCGACAGCAATGTGTGAAGGTTCTAATTTCTTTACATCCTTGCCAATACTTGTTCTTGTCCATCTTTTTAATGATAGCCAAACTTCATGGATGTACACATTATTGATTTTTGTGGTCAATCAGAATGTTTTTTTCAGAATAAATTCCAAAGGTATAATATAACATAGGAAGCCTTCCATGTGACTATCCTTAACTCCCTGTCTCTATAGCCTCATGTTCTATCTCTTCATTTCTTTGTACTTCATACTCTAGAGATACTAAATTGCATGGCTTTCTGCATGCTCTTTGCTACCTCTATCCTCTGAAATTGATTCTGCTTTTTTTCTCTGCCTAGATTTCTCCCCACTTTTCTTTGTCTAATTGTTACTTGTGCTTTGAGACTCTATCCAAGCATTCATTCCTCATGGAGCTCTTCTCTAAATTTCCAGTTGTTACTTTCTTTCTACTAGGTATTAGCTTATCAATACAACAGTCCTATGAGGTAGTGACTGTTATTGTCATCCTAATTTTATGCATAAGGAAACTGTCCTTTAGAGAGAGCCAAAGACAAAGAGGGTGATTAAGCAACTTGCCAAAAGTCACACAGTAAGGCAGCAACACAGAATGGATTATATGCCATTCCTCTGTGCTCTCACAGTGGCCTCTGCACACAGGGGTTCTTTATTGCATTATATTTGTATGTCCCCGGTTCAACCATTCCATTCATTTGAGTATTCATCCCCCAAAATGTTTATTTAAACTTTGCCATATGTCAGGCACTAGGGACACAGTATGAACAAGGTGGACAGGTCCCATATGGGAACCACTGAAATTAGAGACTAGTGGGATATGCAAACAATTCAATTAAGTGAATATGTGCTATAGTAGCAAGTAACAGGGGGACATAATCAGTACTTAAGAAAGCCTGGAAAAATGATTTTGAAGCTGATAAGGATAACTAGGGGTTCTGAGGTAGATGAAACCTCTTAGGAGTTTTGGCCTGGAGAGGATGGGTAGCATGTCATATTGTATTAGTTCTCTATTGTGAAGCCCCCAAATTTGGAGGCTTAAGAAACAAATATTTATTATCTCACAGTTTGTCTGGTCAGGAATTTGGAAGTGACTCATTTGGGTAGTTATGGCTCGGGGTCTCTCATGAGGTTATCAAGATATTGGCTGGGGCTGCAGGCACCTGGAAGCTTGACAAAGCACAACCGGAGGCTCTGCTTCCAAGCTGACTCACTCACAGGGCTGTTGGTGGGAGGCCTTTTTTCCTCCCCTCGAGAGTCTCTCCACGGGTGAGTATCCTTGAAATGCGGCAGCCTTCCCTGGAGCACGTGATCCTGACAGGAGCAAGGAGGCCACAATGCCTTTCATGACCCAGTCTTAAAAGTCATGCGTCATCACGTCTACCACATTCTATTCATTAAAAGTGAGTCACTAAGTCTACCCCATACTTAAGGGGAGGAGAATTAGACTTCAAATTTTTAAAGGAGGAGCATCAAAGAGTTTGTAAACATAATTAGAAACCACCAGACATACTCAGAAGAATGACAAAAAAATAGTTCAGCATAAATAGAACTAGAGTGAAAGGAGATGAAGAGATGGTGAGTGATGTTATTTAAAAAATTAGCTGGAACCAAATTCCTTATTGCCCTATTAATCTTAGTGACTTAGTTTTTATTTTAAGGGCAATGGGAAGCCTTTGAAAAGTTTGTTTTTGTTTATGTTTTGAGCTTTAGAGTGAGAGGAAAGGGGGAAGCAATGGGGAGAGAGAGAGAGAGAGAAAGAAAGAGATCATTTTGTTGTTCCACTTATTTATGTATTCGTTTGTTGATTCCTGTATGTGCCCTGACTGAGACTTGAACCCCCTACCTTTGGGTATTGGGATGACACTCTAACCAACTGAGCTACCTGGCCAGGGCCAAGAGTTTTTTATTTTTAACAGGTTGATTGAAATAGAATTCATAAACCATATAGTGCACCCATTCAAAGCATTCAATTCAATTACATCTATCATATCACCACAATCAATTTCAGTGCATTTTTACTACCCCCTCAAGACCCTATACCTATAACCCTTAGTTGTCATCCTTTATCCCACCTGTCCCTTGGCAACCACTAATCTACTTTTTGGCTTCATAGATTTGCCATTCTAGGCCTGTCGTATAAGTGAAATCGTATAATATTTGGTCTTTTGTGACTGACCTCTTTCACTTATGATGTTTTCAAGTTTCATCCATGCTGCAGCATATATCAATACTTCATTTCTCTTTGTGGCAGAATAATAGTCCATTACATTGGCTATATCACATTTTATCTATCAATTGATAGACATTTGATACTTGACATTTGATATGAAAGACATATCAGTTGATAGTCTTTCTACTTTTTGGCTATTGTGAATAATTTTGCTATAAACATTCAGTTTTTGTGTGGACATGTTTTCATTTCTCTTGGGTATATATCTAGGAGTGAAATTGCTGGGCCATATGCTAACCATGTTTAACTTTTTGAAGAACTTCCAGACTGTTTTCCAAAGTGGCTGCACCATGTGGGCAAGAGCTTTTATTGTGGTGTCTGTGGGAAGGAACAAGCAAGGTAGGGTTCAGCTAGGTTGAATATTGCCACAGGTTCTGAGGCATAGGGGCTACTCTTAATTGTCTGGTACATAGCCCTTGGGTGATTAGGGTAGGGAAATAGTTGCCTGGACTGTAAGGGAATGTAAGGGCCTGATAAAGGTGTTTACTGGTATGGGCTCCAGACTGATTGGTTTTCACATGAAAGATACACTTGCAGGCAAGGTCTTTAACTATTTCTAGAGTTGGCTAGCCCTGACAGGGGCAGGTGCTTTAGAGTTAGCAAGGCCCCAAAATGTCGAAGTGTCAGAAACACATGGTTAATTCCCCTGATGATTAATGATGTTGAACATCTCTTCATGTGCTTATTGGCCACTTTTATATCTTCTTTGGAGAAGTGTCTGGTCAGATCCTTTGCCCATTTTAAAATTGGGTTGTCTTTTCATTACTGAATTGCAATAGTTTGACACATTCTAGCTACAAATCCCTTATCAGATACATGATTTGCAAAAAGTTTCTCCTGTGGCTTGATAATGTCTTTTGAAGCACAAAAAAGAGAGTTTTTAATAGGAAAGTGAGCTAACCAGGCTTACATTTTAGAATGAACATTCTGTTTGCAGCATAGCTAATTGTGTGTGGGTGAGAAGTAAACCCAGTTAAAAGTCAGTTGCAGTGATACAAGAAGAAGATAGAGGTGGCCAGGAATAAAACTGCAGTACATGGACAGAGAGAAATGGGGCTCAGTAGGGGCTGCAATGTCTAGGACTTGGAAATTGATTGCCTACTGATGGGTACAAAGGGTGTAACCAAGAGAAAAATCATAGATGGAGGTCAGGTGTCTTTGGGCCGGGCAACTTCAGGATACATTGCAATATAATTAAAGGAACACTAGAGATGGATTTTCCTCATGTGTTTGGTACTTTAAACAAAATTTAAATATTATAAATTTCTAACTTCTGAAACTAAAAGGAATGAAACATAAATTGAAGATAAACATATTTAATTAGTCTTTACTGAGAGAAACCAGGAGATGATGTTTGGATTCAATGAGCCATTGATCCAAAAAAGTGTTTTCCTGCTCTGAAAGTGTTACAGTGTAAATGTCCATTTGATTTTAGATAAATATGATTTGAATACAGGTTGTATTGTTTTAAACAACATTTCAGAATTATTACCGAACAAAGTATGAAAAAGGATTAATTCATTTATATGTGAAATCTTAGACTAAGTGAAGGGACAAAGAGTTTGAAAAAGAGTTTGAGATACGCTTATCAAGGAGAAACAGGTCTGATGACAGGCTGGTAACTGGACACATTGCGTACAAAGTTAGTATGAGACAGTTAAGTGAAGACTGGCTGAAAGGCATTTGGATATATGATTCTGGTGCCCACTGGAAATACTTAAATTGTAGTTCTAGATTTCAGTGTCATTTTCATACAAATGGTAATTAAAATAATAAGTTATAGCCCTGGCCGGTGTGGCTCAGTGGATTGAGTACCGGCCTGCAAACCGAAAGGTCACTGGTTCAATTCCTGATCAGGGCACATGCCAAGTCCCCAGTTGGGGGTGCATGAGAGGCAACTGCATGATGTTTCTCTCCCTTTCTTTTTCCCTCCCTTCCCCTCTCTCTAAAAATAAATAAATACAATCTTTAAAAAAATCATTAGCTATACTAAAATTATTCAGGGAGCTAGTCAGTGAGAACGGAAGAAGGTCCTTGAAAGGATCAGGGAAGCATCAATGTGTAAGGGATAAGAAAAGGAACTTGTAAAGAACAAAAAGGATCAGCCACAGAGGTAGCACACATACGTAAAATTCCTCAGTTCTGTTCACTAAGATGGCTTAGGAGCAATGATACCCCAGCAATAGGGAACACACCTAGCACCTAGACTGGATTCTTACATGGAACATCTTATGGTACCAAAAAATAAGGAAGTACTCAAAAAATGAAGTAGACATGTCAAAAGGCCACATGGACTAGCCTGAAGGAGCTCCAAATGGCCAAAGTTGAACGATTTGAGAAACAATATAAATAATGGTAATATTGAATTATAACTCATAGAACAAAATAAATACCCATGAGTCCATACTAACATAAATATAATTAAACAAATAAATCAAAGTGAAGGAACAACTATTCCTCACAGAAAAATTCCAATTAATGTGTGTAGAATGAATGAAGGAAATATACAACCTCTATTAGGCGAATTCAACAGTAATAATTGTTGCAGGCAAGATCCACTGATAATCAGTGGATGAAAGTTTGAGGGGAAACAGAATTTTTGCCTCAAAGTAACCACCTCAAGATATTTAGTGATGAAAAGGAAAAAGAAATAGTAATTTTACTACCTGGAAGACATCAGCTTAACCAAGTGGTCAAGATTAACATTACCAGTAATAAAATGTACTGACATCATGCACCCTCTGATATGAAGCATTGAGAACAAAAGATCACTTCTGAGGTATTTTTGCCCCACATGCACAAATTCAATCTAATAATTAGAAAATATCAGGGTAACCAAATTGGGAGACATTCTACTATATGACTATCAATGCTCATCAAAAATGTCAAGGTCATGAAAGAAAAGGAAAGCCTGAGGAACTGTCATAGTTTGGAGGAGACTAAGGGAACACACCAACTAAATGCATTGTGGAATTCTGGATTTGATCCTGGAACAGAAAAAGGAAATTAGTGGGGGAAAAACAGTAAAATATGAGTAAGGCCACAGTTTGAAGCAATGTTAACTTCCTGATTTTGATTAGTGTATGATGGCTTTGCAAACTTACTATTAGAGGAAGCTCGGGTGAAGGGAATACATGAACACTACTATTTTTGTAACTTTTCTAGAAGTCTAAAGCTATTTCAAAACAAAAAGTTAAAAAAAAAAAAGAAGAAGAAGCATACAGGGTGGGATCTAGAGCACAGGGGAGAAAGTAGCCTGAGTTAGGAGGAGCTGTGCCTCTCCCTTGCAACCAGGAGGGCTGGTAGGAAGCAGCCAACAGTGGCCACGCAGGCAGATCTGGCTTGTTGGCAGGAAGCTGATGGAGTTCATCAAGGGAAGACCATGGCTGCACCCTCAATGCTCATCACAGGGCCTGCAACTGAATAGGGAATCAAAAAATGCTTATTGAGTTCAACACACTTAAGGTTGAGTCATAACTATAATATGATTATGTATTTCTAGATATGTATTTCTGTAGGCAATTTACTGTTTTTGTATCTGTGTATCCTTTGAAAATGGGCATAATAATCCCAGTTGTTGAATCAGAAATTAATGTACATTCACCAAAATCGATTTCCTTTTTTTCTGGGCACACAGCTAGATAATGAATCTCAATTTCTAATTATGTTAGGCATGTACTGACCAGTACATCATTGGCACTTTATATTTAATGAAAGAATATAACATTGACATGTTCCATTATAAACTTTGTTGTCACCAGTTTTTTCTTCATCTTGATCCAAGATGATATCTTGTCTGGCCCTGGAGATGGTTAAGACCAAATGAAAATTTCCAGTGGATCATTTGTAATAGATATGATTTGTTTATACAGAACTAACTGATTATGATTATTGCTTCCTTAATTATGAGCCTTGGAGAAAAGTAATGTATTCTTATTCCCCTGACACTTGTTAGAACTGGAAGAAAATAAAAGTTGTGAAAAAATTTTGCCAGAGTGTTTTTTCTCTCCCCACCCTGACTCGTCTAATTTAAGAACATTATTATTAGAAGTGGTGTGAGGACAGAAGGGTATGTTGTGGATAGAGGGTGGGAAAATTGAACTACAGCTAACAGAAACTTGCTAGCCACTGAGGTGGGGTTCTCTCAAGCTGTAGTACCTTAGAGTAAACCATCAATGGTCCAGATTTTGAACCTCAACTTTTCTGGTTAAGTAACATGATTGAAGCAGTTAAATGAATGAATTAAACATATATTTATGGAGTTGCATGCCAACCAATTTCTTGTAAGAATAATATGGAAACTAGAATGCTACCTTATTAATTTACAATGGTAAATATAATCACAGAGCATATTGTATTCTTTTTTTGGGGGGGGATAGTATGCTTTTTTTTTTGAGCATATTGTATTCTTATTGGTGGCTTGATACATTCTTTCATGGTAGGAAAATCTATATGGGAAGCCATATAGCTTTAATCCGAAAGTTTTTTTGGTAAACAGGAATCTGGAACAAAAAGAGTTCGATAAGTAATCTTAAAGGCCAGGATTATCAAATTATAATAACTGAATGTAACCATTTTGGTAGTAAGTACAGACTTGTTAAGAGAGGGTTGCTTTTTCTCTGCTGATATTTCTTTTATGTAGATTAAGCTAGAATGGTGTAATTCCTGGCTTCTCACTGTCTCTTTACCTAGCCCAGGGAAGAGTGACATCTGATTGGTAAATTCAGGAAGAACAATCTAGGCATCTTGACTTCTTTCTTCTCTTTTCTCTTTCTTGAATAAGGCTGCTCTCAGAGAGTACACACCTCGACCAGGATCTGAGACTTACTTGGGCAATGTGTTGCCCAGGGCCAACTTCTCCATTAAGCAGTGTGGGCATAGTGTTTAGGGTCCATGATACTTTCAGGGGCTCTTAGATATTTTAATTTAAAATCAGAAGAGAAAAATATGAACTTGTAGGGCAAAGAAAATGTTTTAAAGTGTAATATTAATATAATTTTATTTATATCAGTATAGTCATAACATGTAATTAAAAAAAAATTTTAAGGAAGAAGGGACCCATCAAAGCAGAAGTGCCTATGGCCCCACACGAGATACAATGTGACCTTATGCTGCCTGTGGAGAAGGGTGGGGAAGTCTATCTAATTCAAGGGCTCAGGGGACAGGTCAGTTTGGTTCTCATAAACTGCATTCTTCAGTTAGCCCTTATCAGTTCCAGGTGATATTTGAGCTGTTATTCACCTTGTGTTTGCCCTTTATTCTCAATTTGGGCAGAGAAGGAAAATGCTGTTTACTGGGCTCCCTGAAGACCCCAATTAAATCACAGCAATGCATATATATTTACTTAATTAAACTGAAAGAGACTGGAAAAGTTGTGTACTGAGCAGGGCTGGTCAATCTCTAATAAAATACTGTTAACTTCCCTTTTCTATGCTCCATGCAGATTAAATCCTTCTATGTTTTGGAATTAGCCAAAAGGAAAACAAGAAAAATCATTGACATCATCCTACAAGTCATGATTGGTTTCTGATTTGGAACAGATTTTTTGCAGTAACCCATACAAGCAAGCAGTGAGACATTCCTATGTCTTACCATGAACAGATAAATATCCAATGTAGGACATATTTTGAAAAACTCACATACATCTATAGGGGATCCAAAGCAAAATCTGGCACTGTTTTACATTTTACATATTAAAAATTCACTTGTGTCAGGTGATGTTATTACATTCAGATAGCAAGTTGGAATAACAAAATTTTTCAAAGAAAATAATATACTATGTTCTAATTTTTCCTTTTACCTAGTTAACTTGATTAAAACTCTATATATTTAAGTTTTATTTTTTGGAAGTTCTTACTGGAGGATGTGTTTATTAATTTGAGAGAGAGAAAGAGAGAGGAACATCAATATGAGAAAGAAATATTCGTTGGTTGCCCCCCTGTATAAGCCGCTCCCAGGGATCAAATCACAACCTTTTTTTTTTTTTTTTTTTTGATGGGTGGGATGATGCTCCCAACAACTGAGCTACCTGGCCAGGCGTGGGGGGGCTCTGCCCACAGAGTGCCCCCGTCCACCACAGATGAAAATAATGCTACCAAGACATGATCTGCTTGGGGAGGAAAGGTGGCTGGCCTCTCAGAGGAGAAGGGCCACGAGTCCTTACCTCAATGGTATTTATTAGGTTTGTAACACACAGGGATACAGGTAAAGCTCATCAATCAATATCAGGTGGCAAGGATCAAACAATAGATAACACTTCAAAGAAATCTGAGGGCTTAATCTGAGTCAGTGTCTGTCAGGTAAGGAAGGGGGTTGCAAAAAATTTTAGGAGACATACTCATTTCCTGCCCAGATCCTTATCATATGGATGAAAGCACTCTTAGCAAAGCAAGCTTCACAGGACTTTAAGAATTCTTTCTTATGCCTCATCACCCCAGAACCCGCTCTAGCCAGCAGAGGGCTGCACCCTCTCCCCATCATAGATTCAGGCTTAAGTGGATTAGAGCTGGGAAGTGCTTCTCCCAGACGGAAAGGGGACTTGGCTATGTCAAAATAGCCAGAGGGAATGAGGCTCTTTTGCCCCCACTTTGCTGCAGCCCCAAGTCCTTCCTTGATGACCTCCCACATGATCGTGTCTGGCTTGGGTTGCCCCTCCTCTGAGGGGTCGTACCTGTCATTGACTAACCGACCAAGTGTTGGGGGCTAGAGATGGCAGAAGCAGCACTGTTGCCAGGGAGATAAGCTTTGTTTCCTCAGTGGCTCCCAGTCTGGAGGTCGCTTACTCAGCCTTAGCCACAGGGGGCGGTTACAACTCCTAAAACCAGACAGAGCGGTTCCCAACAGTCAGGTCTGACTTTTGAAGCTATGTAAGTGTTGGTTCTTAAAATGGTTGATGTTTTTGGTTAACTTCAGTTTAAAAATTCCCTGATAAGAGAACTAAAGCATTGTTATAAATGAAGAAGAAGAGTTAGAAAACATATAATCCATTCAATTCAGAGAATAAATTAACATTTATCAAGCATCTGATATGTATCAGGCATTTACTTAGGTATTTCTATTCATATTGTCTCATTTAATCCTTACAATGGTCCTCCAAGATTAGCATCCTTATACTCACTTTACAATTGAGGAAACTGAGGCTGGGAGCAGTTAATTACCTTTGCAGAACTCATACATTAATGACCTGGCAGAACTAAAAATGTGAATCAAGTTTAAAAGCCAGTATTATTCCCCACTTTACCATCCTATTCCTCTTCATAAAAATAACAATAATGCTTTACATCTGTATCTCTTACCTTGGAAAAATTACAACAGAGCTCCTTAAGTGCAGGGACCATGTCTTGTGCTTTTACAATATTCCTAATAATAAGTT